>JASANF010001122.1:0-24015 GCA_030248245.1 Trissonchulus sp. WLG1_4 | reverse complement strand
GGCCCAAGTGTTGAATTGAGTAATAAGCCGCTAAATTTCTGGAAATGACTATTTGGTCAAAAATGAGTCTGGTGATTTTCCGAAAGGAATGGGACCAAAGCAGGGTTTTTTCAAAATAGGATTTCATCATTCTGGCGTCATTTTTAAACTTCTGTCGTCATTTTTATTTTTCGTTCGTCAAAATTAGATTACTGCATTACAGTACTGTTGCGCTGTAGCAATATTGCTAGTTAGCGTTATCTTACCGAGACGTACCGAGTGGCGTACCGAGAGAAAATTTTCGGCCAAAATTTAAAAATCGGCATTTTTATAAAAATAATCCGTTTTTTACCTAAATTTTGGCCAAAAACTGTTGAAATCCGTGTTTCTTGGCCAAAAAGATATAAATATAGATTTTTTAACAGGGGCGCCAAAATTTAGTAAATCGATGGGAGGGGGGTCCACCAAGGGGGTGGAGGGAGGATATACCCAAAGTTTTTTGTGCTGTTGCATGTATACTTGTACATGGGGTTTCCGTTTCAGTCCGAAGGGCTTGTCTCGGCCCTCGGGTTTTTCAAAATTTTAGGTTCTAAAAATTTCAAAACTTTTTGTAATACTGATTTAGTTATTTATTATACTTATTTATTGATTTATATACTACTGAATTTTTGTAATAATTTTAAATGCACTTTTTATATACAATTCAACAGAAAAATTTGCACATCCAGCGCATATTCGACCCCTGCAACCTTGTGGCCTTTGGTGTTTATGGTCCGACCGGAAAAATTTTCTGATACGCCTCGCAATTGACTAAATTTGGCCTAGAAATAAAAAATTTTCCCAATTTTTTTCTGGGGGCTGCCGCCCCCAGACCCCTGCAATCTTGTGGTTTTGTAGTCTTGCGTTTGTAAGGCGTTTTATGAGTGTTAAAATTGCTAAAAAGTGCATTTTAACCCATTACAAAAAATCGCAAATTCAATCCCCCCCCCCGAAATTTGTTTCTGGGTACGCCACTGCCCACCCCCCCCCCCCCCCTAAATACGCCACTGTCTGCTACTAGCTCTAAATGGTGATTTCTTCGACACCCAGCGACATTTGACTTGAAAGTAAAGAAATCACAAAATCGTAAAAAAGTTTGCCCCTGGACAATTAAAAAAACCAGTTTCAGATCAGCTAACAATCTTCGAAGCTCAAGAGGTTTTAGACCAACAATTTCCAATCTATGTTTATAATCTAACCCAAAACAATTACTAATTTTACGAGTAAAAAATTTTTGAACTCTTTCGAGTTTATCAATCAAATAGATTTGGTGTGGTGACCAAACGGAACTATTATACTCCAATCTAGGCAAAATAAAGGTTTTGAAAAACGGAAGCATAAAGTTTACATGTCTACAATGGAAAGCTCGCAGGAAAGCGCCCATAATGCGATAGGCATTGTTAACTACTGAATTACAATGATCGACAAAATTTAAATTGGATGATAACCAAACTCCCAGATCATTAATTTCTTCCCTAAAAATCGTATATGAAAACCTATGATTACGTGGTTGTACGCCGAATAAATACGCGTTTTCTATTCTATTCGAAATGCTATTCTAAGCAGAGGCTTCTTACTTTAACTAAATTCGGGTTCAGGATTAGATTTAGACCAAGAAATAGTGCCTGAAACCTCAAATTTTGGATATCCTAAATTCTAATAATATACTTGTCAGCGCTCAACATGGAGCGCTAAGCAAGCGATCTACTTTAACGCAACTTCTAGAATGTTTGAATATTTGGACTAAGTGCATTGATGACAAAAAATTTGCTGTAGTCGTTTATTTGGATATTGCAAAAGCGTTTGATACTATTTCCCACAAAAAATTGTTAACAAAGTTACAGTTCTGTGGTTTTTCGTCACAGGCCTTGGAATGGATGAACGACTATTTAAGTAATCGACGACAGCGTGTTAAAATATCTGATTGTTTTTCCGATTGGGTTGCAGTTAAGAGTGGAGTCCCACAGGGAAGCGTCCTTGGGCCGTTATTTTTTCTACTTTATATAAATGATATAGTTTCTGTTGTCGAATATAGTTCTATACGTATTTTTGTTGACGATACAAAGTTATTTTTGGGTTTCAAGGATAGACGAGATTTAAATCTTTTACAATCTGATCTAGTCAAGGTTGCTGAATGGGCGACCCGTGCTCAGCTTCAGTTTTCTGTTAGTAAATGTGCTATTTTGAGTATAGGTCGTATTCCATTCCCAGTTACTTTGACTATGTCTGATTCTCAAATTCCGAATATTGATCAAATTAATGATCTGGGAGTTTGGTTATCATCCAATTTAAATTTTGTCGATCATTGTAATTCAGTAGTTAACAATGCCTATCGCATTATGGGCGCTTTCCTGCGAGCTTTCCATTGTAGACATGTAAACTTTATGCCTCCGTTTTTCAAAACCTTTATTTTGCCTAGATTGGAGTAGAATAGTTCCGTTTGGTGACCACACCAAATCTATTTGATTGATAAAATGCAATTTCAAGGGGTCATAGCACAGGAAAAATAATGAGTAGAAAAAAGTAAAAAATTAGTAAAAATATAGTAGAAAAAAAGTAGAAAATCTTTTCTACTTTTTTTTCTACTTTTTTTCTAAATTTAGTGCAAGTTTCTACTTTTTTTCTACTTTCAGTTCAAAAATTTTCTACTTTTTTTCTACTATTTTTCTACAATTTTTCTACTTTTTTTCAACATCTTTTTGAAATTGTTCCGGCTACTTTTTCGTTCTAACCTTACCTATATACACACTCTGCAGGCGAAAAATGCTAATTAAAACACTTTTCATTTCATTAACTTTTCTACATTTTTTCTACTATTTTTCTACAATTTTTCTATAATTTTTCTACAATTTTTCTATAATTTTTCTACAATTTTTCAACATCCTTTTGAAATTGTTCCGGCTACTTTTTCGTTCTAACCTTACCTATATACACACTCTACAGGCGAAAAATGCTAATTAAAACACTTTTCATTTCATTAACTTTTCTACATTTTTTCTACTATTTTTCTACAATTTTTCTATAATTTTTCTACAATTTTTCTATAATTTTTCTACAATTTTTCTACATCTTTTCAAAATTGTTACGGCTACCTTTTCGTTCTAATCTTACTTATATATATATACGCTCAACAAGAGAAAAAATGGTAGTTAAAACTAGATATGGCGTACCCGCGGGGGGGGGGGCTGGGAGGACATCAGCTTCCAATACCCCCAATCATCTTCGCGATTTTACCCCTCCCCCTTTTCGCGATTTCAGCCCCCCTTTTTCACTTTTTTGTCTGGTCCCCCTTTGGTTTTATGACACCACCGAAAAAAATTTTCGACACGTCCCCAGTTGCCCAAAATTACACTAAAATTTCAAAAATTTTCCAAAATTTTCTTTCGAGGGGCTTTTGACCCCAATTCATCAATGCTATATAGTGGTGCGGGGAAAAAATCCAATTTTCAACTTTTCGGGTCGTCCTGTGCTCCACATAAATCGGATCCATTAATGCTCGCGGCTGTTATAACGGCCATCTTTCGCCTAATTGTTGCACTAATAAAATGGATTCTAACTACTCACGTTTCTGAGTAATAAGCCTCGAAACCTCCGGGGAAAAACACCCTATGCGGGAAAAAAACCCTAATGCGGGGAAAAAACCCTACCACTTTTTCCGGTTGTTTTATTAGCAGTGAGTATAAACTAAATTTCATCGTGTTCTACAACTCTTAGGCGGCAGTATGGACTAAAAAAACCGTTTCTCCGACACCCATGTGATTCACAATAATACTTCAAAAATCGACCCGTGGTTGCTCTCGCCCCCAGGCCCCACACCCATACATGGGTGTGGGGGGGGATTGTTCCCCCCAGAATGTTTTGAAGGTAGTTCAGGAGGAAACAAAAATTGGTGGCTCACGAAGCAACAACAAGTTCACGAAGCAACAACGGCCGGAAAAGTTGCTCCGCACGCCCCCCCCCCCGGTTGACGGCTCCACCCCCCCCCCCCCCCCGACTTCCTCAGCTGCACATGTGTGCCCACACCCACACCACAGGGGGGTTTTTTTTTTTTTTTTTTTTTTTTTTTTTTTTTTTTTTTTTTTTTTTTGTTTTTTTTTTTTTTTTTTTTTTTTTTTTTTTTTTTTTTTTTTTTTTTTTTTTTTTTTTTTTTTTTTTTTTTTTTTTTTTTTTTTTTTTTTTTTTTTTTTTTGTTTTTTTTGTTTTTTCTTATTTTTTTTTTTTTTTTTTTTTTTTTTTTTTTTTGAAAAATTATGAATGTAGAAAAAAAGTAGAAAAATTAGTAGAAAGGGGGGTGTGGTTTGGTGGGTGTGTGGTGGTGGTGGTGTTTTGGTTGGGGTGTGGGGTTTGTGGTGTTTGCTTTGGTGTGGTGTGGTGGGGTGCTTGGGGTAGAGAACGGTAAGAAAAAAAGTAGAAAGATTTTCTACCTACATTTTTCTACTGTAATTTCTAAATAAAGGAAAAATTTTTTCGAGTGACGCAAATGAATATGGGAATGCTTTGAATTTTTATATGATTTTTATTTTCTCTTTCGTGCGTTTTTTTTGTATTTTTGCCTATTTCGCTTTTTTCTTTTTCGGTTTTTTTCTTTTTGTTTTTTTGGCTTTTTCGGTTTTCGCTGCTTTGTTTTTTCTGTTTTTTGCTTCTCGATTGTTTTCGCTGATTTGCGCTTCTCCGTTTTTTGATGTTTTTTTTTTGTTTTCTGGAGCTTTTTGTTTTTGCTGTTTTCTTTGTTTTTTCGCTTTTTTTTTTGTTTTTTTTTTGTTTTTTTTTCTTTGTGTTTTCCGGCTTTTTTGCTTTTTTTGCTGTGTTGTGATTGGGCCTTGTTTTTTTGTTTTTGTTGTTTTTGTTTCGCTTGCTGCTTCGCTTGTTTCGGTTTTGTTTTTGTGCTGAATTGAGTTGCGGATTTGGCTGATTTGAGGAATATGATGATTGTGAGAAGATGTGATTTGCGGATATGATGAATTTGATTGCTGAATAAGAAGCTGCAGAATTTAGCGGAATATGATGAATTAATGAATTGCTGAAATAGAGCTGCGATTTAGCGGATTTGATGAATTTAGGAAATTCGCTGAAAAATGTATGGGTAGGGTTAGAAGGTTAGCGTAGCCGTGACCGTTTCTAAGCGATATTGAAACTTTATATGTGTATTATAGAAACCTTATGTAGAAGTTATTCAAAAAATGTTAGGGAAAATGTTGTAAAAATAATGAACTAAAAGGTTTTTTAATTTGAATTTTTAGATATTTTATATTTGTTTCGGTTTGGTTAGCCCCCATATGTCCCCCGTTGTTGGTGTCCTTTTCGTATTGATTTTTTCTGGTGTATTTTAGAAAAATAGGAGAAAAAAAGTAGAAAATCTTTTCATACAAGTTAAAAAAAGTAGACTTGCCTTTTAGAAAGAGGAGAGGGAAAAAGAGAAAAAAAGAGAAAAAGAGTGACTGCCGGTAAAAGTCGAAAAAAAGTAGAAAAATAGTGGGTAATAAAAACATTGGGTCGAGTGGCTATGAGAAGGGCCGATCGCCCCCGACTTGTGCTACTGTGGTACTTTTTCTGCTTTCCCTCCTCAATAGGCGTACACTGTTTTGATTTGACCTGTAGCAAGGTGGTTGAGTGATGGCCCCTTTCTATGTTGCTTTTTTTCTACTATTTTTCTACTTCCTCTGGCGGGGGCCTTCTTGCTGTGGGCCTCTTGTCCCTTGTCGGCTGTGCCTCTTGGCCCCTCTCGTGTTGCTTTTGGGCCTTTTGTCTCTTGTGCCTGCTCTGGCTAGATGGCCCCTCTCCTATTGCTTGGGGCCTCTTGGCCCTTGTGTCGGCTGTGCCTAGTCGGCCCCTCTCGTGTTGCTTTTGGGCCTTTTGTCTCTTGTGCCTGCTCTGGACTAGATAGGCCCCTCTCCTTTGCTTTGTTCTACTTTCTACTTTCGAGCAATTTTGTACTTTTCCACCTAGGCGCTCTCGAAGTTGCTATCGGCCTATTAGGCCTTGTGCCTGCTGTGGAGTAGGTAAGTGAGGTCCCTCTCCTCTCCTTTGCTTTGGGGGCCTATTTCTTCGTCCTTATAGCCCCCCGACCGAAAGCCGACTGAAAATCTACACAATTTTCCTACTTTTTTTTTTTCCCGAAAAAAAAGATAGTCTCTAGGACCAAATTCGGCCTAAAATTGAAACCACTATTTTCCACTTTTTTTCTACCCACTTTTTTTCTAAATTTCGTGCGGGTCTTTTTTCTTTTGGCGCGTGCCTCGGCTTTCGCTACTTTTCCAGGTCCCCTATTTGGTTTTATAGCCTGCGAAAAGTTTCTACTTTTTTTCTACTTTCAGTTCAAAATTTTTCTACTTTTTTTCTACTATTTTTCTACAATTTTTCTACTTTTTTTCAACATCTTTTTGAAATTGTTCCGGCTACTTTTTCGTTCTAACCTTACCTATATACACACTCTGCAGGCGAAAAATGCTAATTAAAACACTTTTCATTTCATTAACTTTTCCACATTTTTTCTACTATTTTTCTACAATTTTTCTATAATTTTTCTACAATTTTTCTACAATTTTTCTATAATTTTTCTACAATTTTTCAACATCTTTTTGAAATTGTTCCGGCTACTTTTTCGTTCTAACCTTACCTATATACACACTCTACAGGCGAAAAATGCTAATTAAAACACTTTTCATTTCATTAACTTTTCTACATTTTTACGCGGCGGCCTCAGCCGCCGCGTATATACTATAATGCAAAAGCAAATTTACCACGTATCTAATCTCACTGTGTAAATTTGCACTGAACACCTAGGTAGGTCCTAAAAATGCACTAAATGTGTGGGTGTGTGTAAAGCGTGTTCCACGTGTATTGTGTGTATTGATACAATTATTGCCTCGTGTATTGTGTACAGCATAGTGTATATGTGACTATCAGATAATTATTGCAGTCAAGACAGTTATTTTGTGTGTCGTGTATAGACAAGCAATCGATAATCGAACTTTGTGTGAAACTGCTGCTGGATCACTACCCAGTGTGTGTGTGTGTGTGGGAGAGTGTGTGTGTGTGTGTGTCAGTCATAAGGGTGCAAATATTACGTGCGTTGGACAATCAAATCTTCTCAATATGTTGTAATTTTGGATGGTTATGGTGCAGAAGAATGCTGTTCATTTATATGTACACCTAACGTTTGTTTTTGTTCCTTCTAGAGAAGGAACTATTGTTTTGAAATCAACTCTGCGCAGTGTAAAAGTAGCAGCCACATGTTGTTCAGCGCATATGATTAACATGTAAAATCAGTATGGGAACCGACAGCTCTTTTTTTCAAAGACAAGTGTTTTTTTTTAAATTTTCCTGAAATAATAGTCAACAACACTTTTGCACATATATTAAGCTGTCATTTGCTGGAATTCTGAGATTTAAAATTTCATTGTATGGTAAATTTTCAGACTAGATACACATGCTAATCATGTGAATGTCTAGACTGCTGTCTGTTTTCTTCCTTTCTTTCTACATAGTAATAACCAACCATTGCTACTCATCGAAGTGGAGTGGTCGAGTGGTCAAAAGCGTTAGAAACGAAACTTGCTACAGACTACGTCACTGATTCGACACCCAAGCATTGTTTTTTTGCAAAACATTTACGCAACTTTTGTCTGCAGAAACTTTTGTTTGACAGGACATTTCACGACAACTAGGACATGTGTTTTCGACCAATTTGTTGAATTCAGCACCTATTAACCACTCAAAGTAAATCAAGTATTTACACAGGTATTTATGGGTAACACAAGCAGACTTTGCACTCGGCGAAGGAACCTTGCCCCCTTTTGGGGCCTGCTTGTTTTTAGATTAATTTTCGTAACATTCAGGTTTAGGTTCAAACGATTGGGTTTCGAGTTTCGACTCTAAATACATACCGCTAGTAGGTATAGTTTTGGCTACATTAGAAAGGAGCTGGTTTGCCAAGACAGATACAGATGAACTATAAACGCAGCATTATGTTTTCATTGGCAACGTTCAAGTGGCTGACAATCTACTAGCTGATTTCGCAACAGGCTTTTCAGCACGAATATACACTTATCCAAATTTGAGGTACCTACTTGGGACGGAAAAAATCGCGAAAGCAACGTGTCGGTCATCCTTTCACGCCAATTTAGGTAAACTATTTTTGACCAGGACTGTATATAGGCATAAAATTGACAAAAGATTTTTGATAAAACCGTTAACTGACTTTACATGGCTGACATTCTTAGCTCGAAACAGATATTGAGACTGACTGTACAATGCTTAAGAATGTTGGCTTTGAAAAAATTGGGTGCCGCATTTTATATTCGAAGAATATCCTCAGCAGTACTAGCGTGTCTCGGCAAAATCTATCGAAAATTAGGTTAACTTTACTCGCAAAACGTGCTTGTTTCTACTATTTTTCTACAATTTTTCTATAATTTTTCTACAATTTTTCTATAACTTTTCTACAATTTTTCTACATCTTTTCAAAATTGTTACGGCTACCTTTTCGTTCTAATCTTACTTATATATATATATATATATATATATATATATATATATATATATATATATACGCTCAACAAGAGAAAAAATGGTAGTTAAAACTAGATATGGCGTACCCGCGGTGGGGGGGGGGCTGGGAGGACATCAGAGCTTCCAATACCCCCAATCATCTTCGCGATTTTACCCCTCCCCCTTTTCGCGATTTCAGCCCCCCTTTTTCACTTTTTTGTCTGGTCCCCCTTTGGTTTTATGACACCACCGAAAAAAATTTTCGACACGTCCCCAGTTGCCCAAAATTACACTAAAATTTCAAAAATTTTCCAAAATTTTCTTTCGAGGGGCTTTCGACCCCAATTCATCAATGCTATATAGTGGTGCGGGGAAAAAACCCCAATTTTCAACTTTTCGGGTCGTCCTGTGCTCCACATAAATCGGATCCATTAATGCTCGCGGCTGTTATAACGGCCATCTTTCGCCTAATTGTTGCACTAATAAAATGGATTACTCACGTTTCTGAGTAATAAGCCTCGAAACCTCCGGGGAAAAAAACCCTATGCGGGGAAAAAAACCCTAATGCGGGGAAAAAACCCTACCACTTTTTCCGGTTGTTTTATTAGCTGTGAGTATAAACGAAATTTCATCGTGTTCTACAACTCTTAGGCGGCAGTATGGACTAAAAAACCGTTTCTCCGACACCCATGTGACTCACAATAATACTTCAAAAATCGACCCGTTTTGGCAGGTATGACTTCTGCCCAAATATGCATTTTTGCGCTTATTACGTTAGAAACGGTGGACAAACACCGCCCGCATCTACCATTCTTGGATTCAAGTGGTACGCAGCAGCTAAAGCCTAAATATCCAAAAAAATGCCAAATTTTGGTGAAACATCACCAAAACAGGTTTCGTAAGGGGTATGGGCCAAAACGACAAAAAACGACGTTTTTCGGCCAAATAAACGGTTTTAATGAAGTCTACGGGTGTTCTTAGCCCAGATGAGTCAACTTTTGTAGCAACAATGGGTGAGTTTAGCAAAAAATTCTCGCCAAACAAAATAGGGTTTTTTTCCCGCACAAACTTTGAACTGTCACAGGTCAACCACAACGTTTTTCACTGTTTTCGAGCTTCAGAAGTGTACAGGAAAAGTAACTCTCTTGAAAAATGCAAACGGCGTTGGCCAAAAGTGTTTTTGTGACAAATGTTTTTGTTTTTTAGCAGCATTTTTAGCTTTACGCTATCTTGGAAACCCTTGTGTAAAGTTTCAATCGAGAAAAAAATTTTTTTTTTTTGGGGGGGGGGCGTCCGTTTCCTAGTTTCCAGTTGACCAAAGTCAGCCTGAAAATCGAAAAAAGCTTCAAGTTCACTCTTTCCCTCCCTAGGTCTCTGTTTGATGCAGAAACGTAGAAATTTCTAGATTCTGACTTCTGAGACACCACTTTTAGGTCGATACTCATCATAAGATCCCAGAATTTAAAAGTTAAACCCGGACCCAGCTATTGCACACTCGTTAAAAACAGAGATGAAAGTTTTTTGAAAACGGCCAGTGCCATAATTAAATTATTTTTAAATGAAATCGCGCTTAGGTAGCATCTATAATCGCTCTGCGCACTTTTTGGGTTAAATGCAGTTGGGGGGGGAAAAATAGTGGACCTATTTTTTTTAGTAAAGCACCTTGGGGGAAGCATTTTTTGTAATAGAACCCCTATCCACAAATTTAGATTTTCTGAGCTATGACCCCTTGAAAATTGCATTTTCAGATTTCAAACAGATAAAAAAAAATTGGCATGTGTGTCAGAAGGCGCAAAATTTCTGAGGAAAAAAACACTACCAACCCAACCCTGCTACACAAAAACTGAAAAAGTACAAAAAAAGTAGAAAAATTGTAGAAAAATAGTAGAAAAAAAGTAGACAAATTGTAGAAAAAAAGTAGAAAAATAGTACAAAAAAAGTAGAAACGGCAAAAAATAAAATTTTGCAAAAATTGTAAAAAATGCAGTTGTTCGAAACAAAAATGGCTGTCAAGACTTGACATTCAAAAACAAAACTTGCTTCAAAAACATAAACATTGACAAAATTTTAATTTCGATGCCAAAAATTTAAATCTTTAAAAAAACCTAAAAGTAGAAAAAAAGTGGAAAAAAGTAGAAAAAAAGTAGAAAAATTGTAGAAAAAAAGTAGAAAAAATGTAGAAGTTGTACAAAACGGTTTTCTACTTTTTTTTCTACTTTTTTTCTACTCAGATTTTTTCCTGTGTAGCTCAAGCTTCCCTCAAGGTGCTCTACTCCAAAAAAAGGTCCACTATTTTTCCCCCCTCAACTGCACCGTTTTGTATTTTTTTTTTGTAACTTTTTTGTAACTTTTTTGTAATCAGATTTTTTCCTGTGATTGGGAACGTGTCGGAAAATTTTTTCAGCGGTGTCATAAAACCAAAGAAGACCACAGGAAAAAAAAGCGAAAAAGGGGGGGCTGAAATTGCGAAGGAAGGGCTAAAATCGCGAAGGGGGGGCTGATGTCCCCCTAGCCCCCCCCCTGGGTACGCCACTGAAACTTTTTCTGAAGCTAACAAAAGTTGATTTTTTTCGAAAAGGTTTTAAATCGTTTTTTTGGCTTGGAAAGTGCTAATAATAAACTGAGCGCATGCGAAAACCTATGAAAACGTGTTTTTATGGCGAAAAAATATCAGTTTGAATTCCCCCCCCCCCGCCTCAGTTGCACCGGAAAGCCACTCAGGCCAAGAAAGCAAAGGACAAAATGTCTGACTTGTATATACAGGATAATATGCACTAACTTACCTGTTATATTCTAATCAGCGTTCATCTATATTCCATTTACAGATACAATTTTGTTCAAATTCTGCATAATTTGCTCTAAAGTTAGAATTTTCATTCAAAATGACTTTTATTTTCACATTTACATATGCAAGCTGGACTGGCTTAGCTGCGCGCAGAACGATCATCAACAGTAAAATGAAGCTTATTTTGGGCTGAGGCTGACTGAACCTGAAGTTGGGGCTTAGTTTTAGACTTTTGCTTTGCTATTAACATGTGTATGTGATGAGCCTTAAAAACGCTACGTTCACCGGCTCACACATACATAGCCTTATACATATACTGCTTGGGTTCTATTACAAAAAATGCTTCCCTCAAGTTGCTCTAGGCGTGTCGACACGAGGCCGAATCGTCACGAGGCCGAATCGTCGCTAGGCCGAAAATGTTGCACAAGGCCGAATCGTCACGAGGCCGAATGGCGAATCGTCGCCAGGCCGAATCGCCATTTTTAAACGTGTGCTTAATTTAGGCTTGGGCTTAGGCTTAGGTTCAGGCTTAGGCTTAGGATCAGGCTTAGGCTTAGGAAATAGGTCAGAAAATAGAAATTTTTAGGAAAAATCGCGCCAGATAAGTCTAAACATTGCATTAAAATAATAAAGTCGATTCGGCCTGGCGACGATTCGGCCTCGTGACGATTCGGCCTTGTGCAACATTTTCGGCCTGGCGACGATTCGGCCTCGTGACGATTCGGCCTCGTGTTATACGACCTTGCTCTACTCCAAAAAATAGGTCCCCACTCCCCTATTCACCCCCAACTGCACTTGATCCCATTTTCGGTGGTTTTGGAAGCGAACGTAGGCAAACTTTGCCAAATCAAGCGGCTTGAATCTTTTGTCTATTTTTGAGTGCGCCATGACATTTAAAGACAATTTAGAATTTTTTCAGGCAAAGCTGCAGACTTGCTTCCTGAGAATTGCCATTTTTTCGTTCCCAAACCTAAGCATAAGCGATACCTGCTGTCAGTTTATTTATTCACTTATTTATTTACTAGTTTATTAGTACTAGTACTACTTATTTATGTCATCAAGCTTTATTATTTATAAATATATAAAATTATAGCTTTATTTTAGTTAATATTTGTATGCTCAATGAATCTATTCAAGTTGCAATTTTTTCCCGACGGTGACTTGATTGATTTAACCTCTGACAAATTGGTTATTGGGAGATCTCCAAGTTAGCACTTACGGCTTTGTAATATATACTTATAAGTTTTCGTAAAACATCACTAGTTTCTGCTTAAATCCGTAGTATTGTTAGGATTCTGAATCATATTCTTTTCGCTATCACAAAAAATTATTGCAGTTCTTGGCAGCTGTGACATACTACCTGCTAAGAAAGGCAAAAGTTGAAGACCGCTATAGTTCTGCGTCCGCCAACGACTGGTATTAATTAGTCATGTTATAATATCTTAACGTTTAAAGTCGACGTAGTCGATGTCAACGATCTTAATTTTGAATTTTGTATTTATTAGATTGTGATTATGTGTTGAAGAACAATCGACTTGTTTCTGGTCAGCATTGCACAGTGAAACGATTGGGAAATGGCGATCTGTTACTGGAAGATAACAGGTAATTTAGCTATTATGTTTTGTAGAAAGAAAGAAACATGGGGATTGGATATATGAATGTTGTAAAAGTTCGCATATGGCATTATGAGAAGTTTCTGAAGTGACATAATATTTAACTCATTGCAGCGTTAAAACCAATGAAACCAAATGTATATATCTATGTATTTAGTCAGTTTCTGTTTCTAGCACTAATGGAACAATTCTCAATGAAAGGAAACGGCTTCGGAGCGGCGAGACACAGCAGCTCTCTCGGGGAGACGTAATTCATCTAGTCAAGCGTAAAAACGATTCAGAAAAAGGTTCAAGTATATATATAAAGTTTATGCGTGAATTGTGAATGTATTCATAACAATCATTTTTGACGTGAACGTTCCGTGTAAGTAAATCGGTTCCGTTCCATGGTACCTATGTCAGAATAACGTTTATTTAACACATATTTGTCTTGTCTAAACTTGTCTCAAAGGCAAATGTAAATTTGACTTTGAAGTCAGTTAGATTAGGCAGTGCAAAGAAATGCGTACCGTGATAAATAAATTCATCTGTGAAAATAATATTTACCATTGAATTTAATTTAATTGAATTTTGACATGCTTTTTTTGCAATGTTTATTCGCAGTATATACAAGTAGGAATGACCAATACGCGGACATGAGTGCATTTTTGATTCGTCTTGGAGAAGCTTCTAGCTGCCTTAGACAAAATTGGAAAAAAATAATTGGTCTTTCTGTTTAGATGTCTGGTTTGTGGTTCATGTGACCACTGATGATAACGACATTGCACTTGACGGAACTCTGCCGTATATACCAGCTTCTCCGCATAGAAGCTCAGAAGGTTTGCTTCCAATTGTCATTGCACTTGATGTTACTAGTATGATTCTACCATAAAACATTCATGTTTATGTTATGCCTTTGTGTAGTTTAGATATTAATATGTTTCACGATGTGAATTATATTTTGCCCTGCTGTGTATGTATGTGAAATATGTAGCTGAATACAACTAGTGGCGTTATAATGCTCATTGGCAATACTTTTTACTTTAGTTTATTTTTTCAGAAGCTCGAGCAACGAGTAGTGACCAGGCTTTCAGTGGACCTCCTGCAAGACTTGCAAAGGTATTTTAATGTCTGTGGGTGTGGACTAGCCATTTTTTCCAGTAGTTTTAATTTAATCATCAGACAGCATTTTTTAATTCGTGCAGCGATGGTAATAAAGCAATACAGAGGTTCCGATAGAAATCATATACTGGAATAAGCAAAGAGGGTCAATAATGAAAGTAGCGATATTTTCAGTCGCAGAGAGAGCATCAGTTATTAGACGTAGACCGTACACGGGCGTGGGGGAGAGTTTGGAGAGGGTTTTCACGCCCCCCAGACGGCAAGCTCACCCTTGCCAGACAGGTGCGCTTCACCACCCCTAGGTCACGACGGCAAAATCGGTGGCCGACAGAGCAAAACTGGTGTCTCACGAATAGAAAACAGGCGGAAAAGTTTCTCCATCCCCCCAGATTTCACTATCCGCTCACGCGTATATGACGTGAACTACTTAAAACGAGTCTGGGTACTACTTTGTCACCGCGTCTTTGATGCCTGTGTTAGTGTATACCTTAATAATGATTTCAGGATAGCACATTGGAAAATGATGATCCCGTTTTGACTGAGAATAGTCCCCCCATATCGACACCTGAAGAGAGGATTCACGGAGGCGCAAAGCTGTGGGAAAATGTAAAAAAATTATTATGTTCGCTCATTGGTTTAAGAGTAAGATGGTTAAGTAAGTAAGATTATATAATGAGGAAACCGACTTTAAGTAGTGATCACACTGATCGAACTCCATTCCATAAAGTCTTCATACTTAGCAATAAAAGCACTGTCTCCTCGGTAACGGCTCTGCCCGCAGAATTCCTTAGACGTACAGAAATGGTAGAGACATTTCGATTATTCATGAAAAGGCTTAACTTACTGCAATCTTAATGTGCATACTTTATGCGTTCAGGAATCCACAAATACTACACAATCACCTGGCAAGTCTACGCCTGCCACAACACCCAAAAAAGTCAGCGATGTTATTGGACCGAAGTCGGATGGTATTGTGGAAACTCTCACATGTTCCATTTGCTGCGAAATTATTCATGACTGTATCAGGTATGTTGGCTTGTGCCGCTTTAATTAAAATGGTTGGGACTGCCGAAACTAAAAATATGGTCAAGTATCGGGACTAAATGAAAGCACTTCGCTGACTCCATTTGACTCGTTTGACTCCATTTGACTTAAAATTCGGACCTGCTCCATACTAGCTTGGTGGTAGTCTCGAATATGCATGAATTTTTTGCGTGAAATATTTTAGTTTTTCAATATTTGTATCCTCCTCAAATATACTAAAACTTCGTAAAGATATTTTAGAACTGCGTGTCTAGTGCTCTGGATTCTAGTAGTTCGTCGTGAGCACCTTCAAAACATTGTGGGGGGGGGGGGGTGAAGCTCCTGTCTGAGACAGGGGGGTGAGCTTGCCGTTTAGGGGGAGGTTTAAAACCCCACGCCCATGTATTGTTCGATCCCATTTTCTAAATTTCGAACTTTTTTTCTGGCTGCAAACGGGATTGATTACCTTTTCAGGATACATTAAACAACACAGGGACAAGGACAAAGCTTGGGGAAAGGGACAACGCTTAGGGATGAGTATGAACCAGGCTTAACTAATCATGTTGAGTTGCTTGCTTGCAAGTAATTTTTATTTTATTTTTTCAGTTTTAATGTTTTTTCACTTGTTTTTAGTCTCCAGCCCTGTCTCCATTCGTTTTGCGCCGGCTGTCTGTCTGATTGGTTGAAGCAGTCGCATCTCTGTCCACAAGTATGTCTGTGATTTTTTTATATAATTTCTCGTAGCTCATGTCAATGTGACTGAACAATTTTTGAAGTTTATGGGTGTCCGATCTTTTAAAGGTTAATTGATGATCTAACCCTGTAGGTCGTCTTTTGTATTTAATGGCTTGTTGTAAGTTTCATATTAGACGAATTTTATCGGATATTTTTGTGAAATGTAGGAAGTACAGCACCTCTTAATAATCGAGTGTCCGCGGGAGAGATTCGTAAAATATAATGGGCACTTCGATAATTTCGCAAAATTTAGGGTATTTTAGAGGGTTTTGATAAAATTTTAACCGAGAGCCAACAAGAAAATTTTTGATCCTCATTACATTTATATCTGGGTTGATTCATACTCGTCTATGCACATTAAGTGGATAACTAGCTAGGTTCAATGCAAAATGGCCGTGGCAGTATCAAACATATATTATCACAGGAACAAAACCTGCTGCGCAGTATATAATCATCACCAATCATTATCTGGTTGACAGTTATGGACTATGTCTTGTAAATGAAGTTCTTTTCTTTCCTGCCTAGCAAACCATAATATTATAAAAAATATATTCGAAAATACTAATCTAAGCCGAAGCTTCTTCTTTTGACTAAATTTAGGCTCAGGCTTAGGGTTAAACTAGGCTCCGTTTTGGGCTTAAGCTTAGTTTCAAAAGCTGCCGTTTGTATGTTTATGTGATTTGCCAGGCAGGTAGGAAAGCTACGTTTGTGAATGTATTATGTACAGTACGTTAAAGTGGCCCTTTGACTTCTGAGTAACCGAATTTGGGTGGTAAAAGTTGCCCTGGGTTAACCCAAGAACAAGAGTTTGTATGTTTATGTGATTTGCCAGGCAGGTAGGAAAGCTACGTTTGTGAATGTATTATGTACAGTACGTTAAAGTGGCCCTTTGACTTCTGAGTAACCGAATTTGGGTGGTAAAAGTTGCCCTGGGTTAACCCAAGAACAAGAGTTGTTGGAAATTGAAGTAGCTTTCATTTGATATACATAACATCAAGTATTTTTAAGTCAATATTTTGACCTCATAAAATCTTTAAATCGATATGCCAAAAAAACCGTATATGGTTTTAAATCTTTTTTATGCAGCACCAAAATTTTTTAGTGTCGAGCGAAAGCACACCGGGTTGCCAAAAATCATACAATGAACAACGTCATTGAAGCGTACCTGGAGCATAATGGGCAGCATCGACGATCTCAGGAGGACATCGATGATTTGAACCAGCGAAATACGATAAAAGGTGACTCGGTAAGGGAGGATATCAGTTTCGATGGTCGATCCACAAAGCATTGAATATGCGCGAACAATAATGTCACAAACACTGCTTATTTATTTATACTCCCTGTTCCCACCTTAAATAAAACAACGTTTGTGAATCAAACACTGTTAGCGAATTTGTTGGGTACGTAGGGTATATATATGTTTTTTACTGGTGGTAACCAGACTTCAAATTTTTTGCTTCCTGTTTGCTAGCAACGACTTAGTTTGGTACTTGCATACATTTGACTTTAGTTGCATTGATGGCGTGAGCGTTGAGCTATTGCCTTTAGACGTGTTTTTCTATGAGGCTGTGAATAGCATTGCAAGCGCTATTGAATTAACTTTTGGAATAGAATTAGTTTGAATTGGTAAAAGTATGCCATGTATTGAGGTAGACGTCGGAATTCGTGGCCTTGTGTCCACCGCATTACTGTGCCGAAAAATTATGCTCAAATCTCTCCATAAAGTTCTGTGGGCACAAAGTTTATTAGGGCCTTTTCATAAGTATATTAACTGGATTTACTTCAGTAACTGAACAGATTAGCGAAAGTTTATGAAACTGTGCTAAACGACTAAACCGCATTGTCTGCATTTGCTTGCACAGATTTATATAGTTAAGTTAATCCTACTATGAGTTTTGAAGTTAATCTAGTCAATCTATCCTGTTAATACTTTTTTATGAAAAGGCCCATTATAGAAATCTTGAAATTTGAAGTTAATCTATCCAGCTAATATTTTTTATGAAAAGGCCCATAGAAATCTTGAAAATTTCAAAAACGCTCAGGCTGATCTTTTTATCGCGCTGAATTTGAATCAAGGGAATGTCAATCTGTGTATCTGTTTCAGCTTGATTTGAAGACCGGCCAACGTGTTAGCCGCAAAAGATCTGCTGCTGAAATTTCAACGCCTGATGACGATGTGGTTTTTTCAGGGTCAGATTTGGGGTCAGACACCGATACTAGCTGTGACAGTGGGTGTGTCTTGGAGCCATATTACTGTTCGTTTTTTTGTGTGACATACGCCTAAAATACTGGGACGCATTACTGCATTTTAGTTTGACAAATGAAAAATCTTATCACAAAACGCACTTGTGCACCTATTTCATACTGCAGTATATGGACTTTAGTTGTGGGCTGTGTCGGATGGTAAACCTACAATTTTTAACCGGCAAAATGACTTTCGGTTCTAGTAAAAAATGTGTACCTCCAAGCTCCAACAATTTTTTACACGCACGGGCCTAATTTACTCGGCCTCGGTTCGGCCAATTACCTTCGACCTTTTTTTAGTTTTTTTAGTTAATTTTATCGTTATAGGTTGACTTTGGAGTAGCTGACTCATACTTTTCTTATTTGGCCAAAGTCCTTTGTTATAGAGGTCCAGTCGATTTCAACTTTATGCATTTTACACAGCTGGGCTATTGTCGTCAGTGTCCTGGCTTTACAGGTTCTGTTTCTGGTATGGTTGCCATATTTGACAGTTTTTACAGTATTTAATTTTATATACTTTTTTTGATCAAATTATTTTAATCTGGAAAATCATGTCTGCAATGGCAGTTGGTCAAATTAAAGTCTCACCAAAAAATGCTGGACCCTGAAGGGGTTGTTTTATTTTGACTGAACCGTAAGAGATAACCACATTAAAAGATTTTAGTTAGGTAATGTCTGACGAAAAACTTCTGGGCCCTGCTAAGACAAATCAAAACCTTTACATTCATAACAAAAGGAACGAATTTCAGGCACCAAGACTCAAGCGAGTAGTCAACAAAATTTCAGGATTCAATTTTTGGTCAGACTTTAATGTATGGAATCATCTAATTCATTTGTTTAATTGGAGAAACTAAGATTTTTAGGAAAAGTTTTTAGTTTTGTTTTTTTTAGTTTGAGAGATTGTTTTCTAGCAAGAGCACGAGCTGCACCAACACCGACCCCGCCGGCTCACGTGTGCTCTCCCAGCCAGGTCCACATCATGTGCTCCTGTTGCAATTTGCCTTTCCCTCAGTTAAACAGTAGTCAGGCCGCAAACTCTAACTGTACGACTAGTGGTGACCGACCAGTCAAATGTAAGTACAGGCTAAAGCTCGGTGTATTTTAGGTTTATGGCGGCGTAGGCTTTAAGGTGAAGTTTTAGTGTCATTTTTGTAAACGAGCGTTATCTTCTGTGCCTATAATATTTTCCTATCGGTAAGTTGGCAAGCATGATTTTTTGAGAGAAAATGATTTAATTAGAATCTTGGATCTAGAATCTCGGTTTGTCAGTTTTGAAATAGAAGTTACTGTAATTTGCAGATTTTGAAATACAGGATGGATGTTTTAGTTGCCAATGTTTGCCTGCAATAACTCCACAGGTTGCTGGGTTTTTTTTTCGCTGGCAAATTTTCGCAATTTTGCGAAAAGCTTCAAATTTTTTTCGCAAAATCAAATTTTTTTTCGCCGACTTACTTTGTTACTTAACACAGTAGACTTTACATTTAAATGTTAATAAAACATTATTCCGCCTATACAGGATTAAGACTGACATAGTTTTCACCATTTTTGGCCAAAAAGCAACGATTTTGACATTTTTATTAAAATGTATGGAGCCGTCCTGATAATTTTGTGTAATTTTTCGCAATTTTCACAATCGATGCTCAGCCGTAAAGAAATTTCATTCGGCGACGGCCAAGGACCAAGTTAGGCCTGAAAATGCTAACATTTTGAATTGTTACTTAATTAAGTCACCTCCGACTACTGTCTGTTAGTGTTACATGCAGTCGGTGTGATAAGACATGGAAGGAAATGTGTCCCATTTACAGTCACTAGAAACATCAAGTCACAAAGTTGCACGAGTCCGGGCTGGTGCTTGGGGAATCAAAAAAGTCAGAGAAATTTTCAATTTTTAGGGCAAATTTGGTCAATTGGGGACGTATCGGAAATCTTTTCCGACTAAACCACAAAAATCAGCGCATAGACCTTACGAGTTTACCTCCACTGCGTCAAAATTATTTCGCAATTTTGCGAAAAGGTTTGAAAATTTTTCGCAATCAGCAATTTTTTTTCGCAATTGCGAACGTTTTTGCGAAAAAAAACCCAGACAGGTTGTTAAAATTTTCGGAGCCAATTTGTTATTGACAGTTCTGTTTTAAAGTAACTGTTAATGCTGCGTTACCTTAGGTTTTACACAACGGTTTTTTATTAGGAATCGAAATTCCTTTGTCTTGAATCGGGCAATATTTCAGAGTAACAGTGCTTGGGAGTCCTGCTCGCGCAGTAGTGTTCAAAGTCCGGTACGAAACTTTAGTACTCATAAGCACTTGAAGACTGTTATATTTCAGGTACAGTTTGCCGTCAGTACTTTTGCGAAATGTACTGGGGTTGCTCCAAACACGACTGTAACGGGTGTTTAGCTATGTTTAAAGGTCAGTTCATCGTCGACGGAAAACTATTCACTTACCGTCTCATATTGCTCTGTTGACAAACTCTCTGAAAATGCTGTGACAGAATTGTAGGAGGAATTTATATAAGCAACACGCTAATGGTTGATTCATAATGTGTCGTCTTAATTCAAATAATTGAATTAAATGAAGACGACGACAACATATATATATATATATATATATATATATATATATATATATATATATATATATATATATATATATATATATAAATACAACTGTATTAGGCGCTAACAGATGTTTTTCGTTTGTTATAGATTTGAATTTTGGAGAAAAGTGTTTGGATTATCTGATAAACAACAATCAGTATGAATCAAAAATTTTTAAGGTTTGCTACAATCCTTAAATCCTTAAAATTTGTTTTTGAAGCGTGATGGACAAATTTCGTTTAGTTGCATATAAGATGATTTTGTCAAGTCACTTGTATTAACTAATAACTAGCACAGATGGAACTAATTAATGACTTTGACTTATCTCTAGTTTTGACGTGATAAAGCAAACATGTTTGCCCCTTATCTGCAAAACTTTCAAAGAGAAGCTTTGCATAAACCCAAGGTTATAAACGCCGCTGATTTTATGCCGGCACCTGTCCCTTGGTATATGTCATTATGCTCATTATTGAACTTCTGTTATAGGATTACTTGACATCCAACTCTCTGGGATGGTGGAATGTTCGGGCTGACTGCATGCAAAAGCTACTCAACGCCGAATACACGTGTCGAGGTACATTGCTGTCTAAGGTCACTAGGTGCGACCCTTACTAATGGCCCAAGCAGGAACGGCAGGCTTAAGGGAAAGACGAACTCCCTAAAGCCTAAGCCTGCACCATGTTGTTCATCATAGTGATTTGTAGTTGCTGGTAGCATTCAAAGTGGACATAAGGCAGTGGTCAATTGGCGTTAGCAGCATCTTAAGCGGTGGAGTGCTTGTCCGTAAATGTAGAGCTGTATAGTTTCAATCACCTCTGATAGAATCACCATTAGATTCTTATACATCAGTGAAATTTAGTAAAGAAAACTTCGTTAAGATGCATATTATATTCTCCTTAATAAAAAGCGAAAGTGTGCGTCTGCTAATTCATTGATGTCTGGTCAAAAACTTCGGAACCCCTAAACTAAATGAAATACGCGATTTTATTACGAAACGAAGGAATTGCAAGCATCAAGAGTACAACGAGTAGTCACACGCCACCTGTTTTGTCTCAGGGTTCAGCAGTTTTTTGTCAGGCTTTAGTGCTTCGTAATCATGAATAATTTCTGCGTTCTTTAGATGCTCAGCTTTACAGCATTACACCCGATACTGTGCTGTGTTATTCGTGCGGCCTGCGAAATTTCCAAGATTTGGCTTATTGCTATCGGAGAGATATACCGAACAGTGAACTTCCCGGTATCTGTCATTATAGTTTCGATTTTCTAGTTTTTTTTAAGTCTATGTTTTAAGCTTTTTATATACTCTTTGCAATGTGTCTATTCTATCGGCATATTCGTAAAAAACACGCCAACCATTACGGATCAAACTGTAGCTTATGGCAGCGTGCCGTAATTTTTTAAATTAGCAGGTGAAGTGATACCCTGCTAGTTTTCCGAATCTTTTAGAGCTAAACTTGAAAAACTTTTCATTTGGTCGTATTTATGTTTGTATATTTTTTATGTTTATTATTTTATATAATTAATTTTAGGTAATGTCACATCCAGGCCAAACTGCTACTGGGGTAAAAATTGCAGGACACAAAGAAACAAGGCGCATCATGCTCTGTGAGTCGGATTTATTTATAATTCATCAAGCACAGCAGCTATTTTTGGTCACCTTAGTCACTATTTTTTTCCAGTTTGGTACTGGTACCGCCCCATAATTTTAAGCAGGCAAAAATGTTGATGATCAATTAATTTCTGCCTACAAGTTTGAATACAAAGGGGATTAGAGTTTGCCGGCTAATTCCTTAATCTGGCATAGATGTTGGAAATGTATAGTGAAACGCCCGGCGAGCTATTTTAATTTTCCCACGTGAGGCGCCCGAGGGATGCCACTTGAAGTCTGTGCAATATGTATGTTATTGTACTGTTTTGTATTCTTTTTTAGGAAATTCAACCATATTTGTGAGCAAACAAGAATGACCTAAGTTCGACTAAAACATTGAAAACTCCCGTTGCTTTTGTGGTCTTATTTTTAGTTAATTTGACTTGGAATTTTACACTGAGCAAAGTGAATAATTACTACTAACTCATTTGTCAGGAAAGGATTAAGAGCCAGCAGTCGTAAAAATTATTCATTTTTATTTTATTCAAGTTTTTTCTTGTGTCGTTTATCTCAGTTTAGTATTATCTCAGCTAGTTTTATAAAACTTTAAAATAACCCTGGGAATGGGATCTGGGTTTTATCTGTTTGATGATAGTATTATTTCATATAGTTTGCTCTATGTGTTTTAAATGCTTAGCCTGATCTATGCCCTGTTAAGTTATATGCTGTGATTTTATATGATCTGTTTGATTATTAAATAATAATTTCTTTACTTCGTTTCTGCTATGATTCTGATTATGTAATACACACAGGGATGTAGGCAGATTTGTCTTTCTTTCTCGCAAGGCTATGCACGTCGTGTGGGTGTGAGTGTGCGTGTGGTTTACAAAAATGCGTGAATTTAGGCTTCGGTTAGGTTTCAAGCGTAGGGTTAGTTACTTCCAAGCTTAGCTTAAATGTAATTCTGCTATTTATAGTTTACGTGCATAGCTTTGCAGGAAGGAAAGTTATTTTCTAAGCTTAAGGGGATGAATTGAAATTGCCTGAGTAGAAGCACAGTTTATTTAATTAAAGCAATTAGAAATAAATAGTCAACACAAAAAGCTGCTACGTTAAGGGGGGGGGGCTACCTGTATAAGTGAAAATTTTAGGCTCTCCGATTCGCTTCAAATTTGCGCACAATGTAGCCCCAGGGAAGGCGCGTCGCAGATGTAACAAACTGGAACCAATGCTTTTGCCAATTTTTTACTAGGGGCGCCAAAAATTCAATTTTACGTGTAAATCATAGGCGCAAAAAAAAGTTTTTTGTGTTCACAAAGCGTTCCTTTACTCGAAATTTTTGTTAATACTGACGAAGCTGATTTTTACATGATTCGATAGCCTAATGTCATATCTCAACCTCTATGATCCATTTTTTTAAATTTTTGCCCATGTCCTGAGCAGTGACGCCAAATGTAAAATCACTCAAATTTGGCGGGCACAAAAAACGGCCATTTTTTCACATTTCGCCCTCGATTTTAGAATTGAAAATACATATCGAAAATCCGGATCATACGATTATGCGCATACATGTGGGATACTACTATGCCAAGTTTCAGCTTGATTGGCTTAATAATGTGGTTTGTGTGCTTTTATTGGGCTACTTTTATGCTTTTTTGCGTGCTTTTGCCTATGTAAATACACTGACAAAGGCACCGAACCAAAAGTGCCCCTTCAAGCTTAATTGTTCTTATCTGAGGTTGGGGTACCTTCAGGGAGTAACATGTGTGAAAATAAGCAAAATTGGAGAACTTTGATTTTTGACCTGGGTAGCCGCCCCCCC
>JASANF010001119.1:0-12019 GCA_030248245.1 Trissonchulus sp. WLG1_4 | reverse complement strand
TTATGTTTTGTACGTATTACTTCGTTCAGTTACGTATCTATTGCTGGAATAGTTTACGCCTTGAAGACAAAACCCTTACAGCAGCGATAACTGGTGTTTTAGTGTCGTCGGCGCCTGGAATGGTCGAATCAATGCCCAATATCAGAGTTGGTTTCTCTTCCAAAAATTGTCTCGTACTAAACCAACAGAAACTTCACTGCACGCCTTTAGTAAAGTCTGACAAAAAATAGTTGCACCACTTGAGAATACGAAACATGTGATTTCGTTACGAAAAGAATAGAGTTTGATTATCCAGAGTATAGCAAGTAGTCGCAGAAGTCATGACACTAAAAAAGTAAGTGGCGCATCTTTTTTTGTCAGACTTTCGGCCAAAATATACAAGCAATAAAACCTAGTGCCTCTTACGAAACGAAATAAGTAGCAAACCTCACTGATTTTCAAAAACATGCAATAAAAGACAACCAAACTAATGAACAAGATTGTGTGGTCGGTTTTTAAGAGTTAACAATTAATATAGCGTCGCATTTTAGCCGATTAAACGGACAAACAGCTGTAAAGTATGATCGACCCTTAGGCTCGATTCATACTTACAGCCCTATGACCGTTCAGCCTGCAGAATGACGTCACTAGCAGCCTATTGCAGTGGCTCAGCCAGCGCGATGTGACGTCATTATTTCGTCATTTTGTCGGCTGAACGGACATAGGGACGAAAGTATGAATCGACCCTTCTACAGCCGTATTTTTGTTTACCACGCAACATTAAGAAAAAAACAGCACCACACGCTACGCAGTTTTCGCAATAGTTGGCTCCATACTTCAGTAATTTTACCGGCGGAACGGACATAATTATACGCTATATGAATCATCCCTATATTAAAATACATTATATTCCTAAAAAATCTACCTGGACTCTTCTTCCAGTTGATTGTTAATGCCGCCAACTTTGACATTGATCTTTTGGGCAATTTGGTGCAGAGTTGGTGTGGTCACTTTGAACACATTTCGCGACACTACGCACTGAGTGGCAATGCCGATTTCAATTTCACCATACCGCTTCACTTCACCTAAAGCCACTACTAATTAAGGACTTTTTCATTTGCTATGTGATAATATATTGTCACTCCTTGATGTGAAATATATTAGCTCCATCTTGTGAAAAAGTGAAAAACCGTAAAAAAGTGTTCATTTTAAGTACACTGAACGGCACACACTTTAAAAGTACTTTTATAATACACACATTGCACAGTGAAAATAGATTTCACAAACTCAACGTAAACAAGAGTACATAATAGGAAAGAGTAACTCTCTTCTCTATTCCAGCTAATCGGCCGGAACGATGCTCCGACCGAAATAGCCCTTTAACGTCATGATTCCAGGAGACCCCCACTTGAATCAAGACGTTAAAGGGCTATTTTGGCCAGAGCTTCGTTCCATCGATTAACTAGAATAGGCAAGAATGTCATACTCGTTCCTATCATGTACTCTGGTTGTAAAACAAAATATACACCTGTACTTCAAAATAAGAAAAAATAGCCTTCTAGCTATGGCTACAATTTTAAACCCTTGATGATAATTGATAGATACCCTCAAATAAGGAATTTTAAAAACGCAATCTACGACAGACAATACACATCTCATCCGAAGCTTAAAAACAAATAAACTTCAATAGAAATATAAAAACAGATACATTCACATGTCGAGCCTTTTACAAACATTATTTCCATCCAAACAATCAATTAGTATACTTTCCGCGAACCTTCGTCCCATTTTGGCGACGAAGCTCATAAATACTGCCAATTTGTGTTAAACATAACTTTTCTAGTGGTTTCCAGGAAAATCCACACTGTTCTAACCCAACCCACGCACCATATAAGTAGGTTCCTTTGCGTTCCAGCAGCACCACAATAAGGTTCATTTCTTTTCCTTCCTTCCGCCCTTGCTCCACCATATAGTTCATGCAATCTCCCAGCCGTGAGCCATTGGTCAAAAATTCCACACAGTCAGGCTCCAATGACATACTGATGCCAGCACACTGACACGTTTGTGCCAGTTCCTTGGCAAAACGGCTGAAATATCAGCTTAGTATTAAAGTCTGACAAAAAAATCCTAAAGGGTCTTAAGAGGTAAAGGTCCAGGCATGTGCAACGCGTATCCGCACCTTTGAACAAGCATCTATTATTTTACTTAGTATTCTAAAAATGGACAAAAAATCCAAAGATATAAAAATGTTCCAGTGCCCAACCCTGCTATTTTGCCATTATACAAGTTTCTTACAGACACCTTCTTAGCAGCAACTAATCAAAGAGCCCACCGTATCAGTCGTTCTTCGTGACTGGACAGAAAACTGATCAGACCCCATTTCTGGACTACCCCAGGTTTAAGGAAGGTCATTCCCTGCGACAATTTCCACACTCCGTCCCGCGGAGTCACGTGATCCGATCTCTGTAACAAATTGTCACTCAAAAATCTACTTTTAACAGATTAAGGGGGTAATTGCGTTTTTAGGTGTTTTTTTTTAAAAGCCATAGCTCAGCGGTTACAGATTCAAATCACAAGCGGTCTTTTGCATTAGGTAGAACAATATCTTTCCTAAATGTATGCCATGCCTTGAAATTTAACCTGTGATTTTCTTTCCAGTATAGACGACTAAAGAAAGGTCCTTTCCAAAATATTAAATTTTTTTACAAAAAGTTTGCGCCACAGCTCTGAATCATACGATTACCTGTTGGGGCTGAAAGTTGGTAAGGTTTTTGACATGTTTAAAATCCCCAGGCATGTCCCCCACTTTTGTAATAACTAGTCAATTTACTGAGAAAATAGCTGAAAAGCAAACGCACCGAAAATTTAAGATATTTTCTTGTAATTAAAACCCTCTAAAAATGTCCACAGGTGAAATTTCAAAAAAGTGAGAGACATGCCTGGGGATTTTGACCTTTACAATACTGTCCCAAAAATTTATGCTCAGGCGTCACTTATAACTTGAGTACTGGTGGCGCAAAGTTTACATAGAAATCACAAAAACCTCGAAAACGCAACTACCACCTTAAACGGATTTAACCGATTAACCTTCTAGTCCACAGGTGTACATGGGGGTCTAAGGTAGGGGCAAGACCCCCCCTCAGATTTGAGATTCCGCGACAAGCCCCCAGATTTTAGATTCCGGGATAAGCCCCCATCAGATTTGACCCATCAGGACAAGCACCCTCCTTGGTGCTAAAAAATGTGCCCAAACTCAAAATGTTCACCAGATCGCTGTAAAATGCTTCCTTTGCTTTGCTTTTTCATCGGAGTCAGTGTGTTTCACAAGATCCCCGGGTGTCTTCAGTTCAGAGGGCGTCCGGCTGGTCGTAGAAAAATGCTACTAAAATGACCAAAAAGCGAGAAAAATCGCCTTTGCAAAAAATGTGCCATCATGGTTATGCAAAAATTGGAATTTTTGGCCTTGTTGTGAGTTCAAGTCACTGCAACGTCGGGACAAGCCCACCCTTGAAATTTCGAAAAATCCTAGACAAGCCCCCCCAGACTGAGACCCCGTGTGCATGCATATTTACGCCCAGTTGGTTAAACGTACACCTCATATTAAGTACGAAAACTAGAAATGCCAGAAAGAGAACACTTTTTATGAAACAACCTAAATAAACACTCTCGGATAAGAAACAAACAATTTTCGCGACAATAAATTACGGTGAAGTTTATCAAAGTCTAAAGAAATAGCTTATAAAACCCGTTTACCTGCTCAGACTGCAGAAGATAAACGTACGTAGGGAGACTGTAAGTACCAGACAAACTGTCATACTAGGGTGCCACTTCAATAGTACACGGTGTTATCAATCCAATTAAATGTAAAAGAAATCACATCTTGCAGCCCATTTGGTCGATTCATACATAGTGTTTGTGACCGGCCGCGAAAGCCGCCGGCCGGCTCCGGCCGGCCGGCTGTGAACGGCCGGCCGGCCGGTAAAAGTCGGCCGGCCGGCCGGCCCGTGAAAGCCGGCCGAATTTTAGGATAAAACCAGTCCAGAGTGTCATTTCGGCATAAACTTAGCCTGCCGGATTGTTATGCCGGCCTAATTTTGTCAGTCGGTTGAATTTGGCTGGCTGGCCGGTGTTTTTAACCGGCCGGCCGGCCGGCCGGCTGATTTTAGCCGGCCGGCTTTTACCGGCCGGGCGGCCGGCCGGCGCCGGCTTTTTTCGGCCGGCCGGCGACCGGCCGGAGACCATCAGAAAATTCCGGCCGGTCACAAACACTATTCATACATACAGCCGCATGTCCGTTCAGCATGCAGAATGACGAAAAAATCCCGCTAAAAATAAATCTTCCTTCGATGATACTAGTGTAAGGTATTACCAGCGGCCGAGTGGCTCAACTGGGAAAGCTCTGGTTTGCTGATTTAGAGGTAAGTGGTTCGAACCCCCTACCCCCCCTCCAATTATTCAATTCTGATGCTGATGTCTTCTAACAATACCCACCAACAATCTTACAATCTTTTCTTTCTTGCCACTATTCCTGACATGATCCTTTCGCCATGTTACCGACTGAACGGACAATATAGAGCTGTAAGTAGTATGAATCGACCTTTACGGTACTCGATGACCTTTGTTTGACCTTTGACCTTACATTATGCTGATAGAGCAGTCGAGGCGGGGGCAGCACCGTGCCTTCAACCTCGGTCATTTTTGGCTCGACCGAGAAGCCAAAAGACTGTGCCCAGAGATCGTTGGCAATTTTGGCCTCCGCAAATTGTTGCATGATGGCTTTTTCGCGCTCTGGCGCCGACAAACACGCCACCTAGAATGCGCACAAAGGAATGGCAATGAAAAGGCTGCCTTCAAAATTATTATTATAAAAATGCCCTTTCACCAAAGCAGCAGTTTCGTTAGAATAGTAAAGGAATTTTGGATTTTCAGCGAAAAAATGCTAATATGCTTGTTAAACTCATAAACTTGTAAAATTTACGTTTTCAGCAATGAGTGACCATTGAAAAAAAAACAATAATACACCAAGTCTTAAGACAAACAGTACAAAAAAATGCTACAGTTAAACCCGTGAATCCGCTGCGCATTTATAGACATCCACTTAAGTTTAGTACAGCAAAAAATTAAGTGGCGCAGCGCAGCTATTTTTTGTCAGACTTTAGGTCACATATCCAAAAAGCTACCTATTTTTCGGCAACAGCCGATCACACTTTAGACTTATGGACAAACTAAAGACAAACCCTTTACGGACAATAATTGTATGAGCTAGACTTTACTCACTGCCAAAACTTACTTTGATTATCTGCGCCGTCTGATCTTCGTTTAATTTCCGGTTATATTTTTGCCCGGTTCGAATCTCGCACACCTCCATCGGAAGGGCTTTATTTTTGCCCACAATCAAAACGGGCAAATTGACAAACCTATAATGGAAAACTACTGTATTATTTTTTCGACGAAAAAAGACGAAAGTTTCTAACACGCCAGGGTTTTTTTTCAAATCGACTACTGCTCAAAACTTGTTCTTTTTTATTTTTGAGTGTTCTTTTTTACGATGACTTGTTCTTTTTTACTGAAAGTTTTAAACGGCGTTGTACTCATGTTTTTAACCAAAATTTCCATTCATACATCCATCTACAATATTGCGTTCCCAGAAAAAAATTTCGGGGGGATGACTTCGATTTTTTGCAATGGGTTAAAATGCACCGTGTATATATCAATTCCAACACCTAAATACGCATTGCAAGCGTAAATCCACTAAGCCGCAGAGTCGCAGGGGTCTGGGGCGGCAGCCCCCAGAAAAAAATTGGAGATTATTCAATTTTTAAGCCAAATTTGGTTAACAGGCTGGGGGAATAACTTTCAGATTTTTTTAAAATGATCCCGTTTCCACACAATAAACAGCCAAATCCATACACTAATAAAAGCGTAGTAAGCTAATAAATGGTGCACGCACTTATACACACTTGCTTACGCTTTCATGAAAGACAATTTAGTAAGGAACACAAGGCAATAAAGTTGCAGGAGTTGGGGGCTCAGCCCCCAGTACGAAAATTTGAGAATTTTTTGTTTTTAGGGTAAATTCAGTCAATTGGAGACGCATTGGAAAACTTTCCGGCTAAGTTTTATTTAGTGCCGCTCGGTGGGCACATGAAGACTGCGTAAATTATTTTTATTTTTGACTACGTAAATTTACGGTCCACTGCGTAAATACGCAGTATTTTACGTAAAAAAACCATACTTTGCCGATAGATTATAATAAGGAATAGTAAGCTACGGAGTCGCAGGAGTTTGGGGGCGGCAGCCCCCAGAAAAAAATTTAGAGTTTTGGATTTTTACGCCAAATTTGGTCAATTGGAGACGTATCGGGAATTTTTTTCGGGGGCAAGAAAAACCACAGGGGGGACCCTTATGTAAAAATAGACTGGGAAAAAATTTCAGGTTGGAGGAATTCCCTTCACCACCACCCGCTCCCCCGGTACGCCCTATCCATGTATGAAGGTAGGTTGGGGAATGGATGGCAGAATCGAGAAGGCAGTTGGAGAGGGTCCCAAGAATTGTGGCAAAATTGGGTGTAATTGGCGTTTTTTGAAATATTGTATATACAAAATTTACATTATATAAAAATTTTCGGGGGGTCTCCATAATTTTGGCTGATAGGCAATCCAAAATTTATATAATATAAACCACCTCTTGCTAAAGCTAGTTTTCAACGGAGTCTGTTGTTTCCACAAATTAGCTTCTGACGATCTATATACGTTAGAATTGTTAAGGTGTGTTAAGATCAGGGACTAGCCAGGATTTTGGAAAGGAAGGAGCACCTCGGTACTTTAAAATTTGAGGAAAACGACAAATTTATGCTAAAAATTTCATACTGAAAATTTTGTATTTTTGTACCTTCAATAAAGTCCCCTGAACGTCAAACCACGCGTCCCCTCCTCCTTAAACCTTCGAAAATCTGGGACAAGCCCCGTACCACACCCCATCCCCATATTATACATTACGCTGTTAAATGCTGCTTCTAAACACCATGAAGTACCCTAGTCTTATACACATTCGCAGGACTGCAAACTGAAGAAAAGAATACACTGTTCAGTTCAGTCGCTCTTTTAAGATCCCTAGAGAGAGACCATTAGAACATAATAGCTGTCCCCAGAAAATTTTTTGAAATCAGACACAATTTTGGAGCACTGTAGATGCGATTCTGGGGTTTTACACGGCTGCAGTTGGCTGTTCTACGCTTGTTCTTTTTTATTTTTTGCTGTTCTTTTTTAGAAAATGGTGTTCTAAAGAACATAATTTGGAACAAAAAAAAACTCTGTAACACGCGCCACTTTTCCAGCATATTTGATTAATTTTTAATTTATTAAAATCTTTATCACAACACTGAACTTTAGTTTTAGCAATTATTTTATCGTCTCAATAAAAATACATACTGATAAATACAATATTCTCCACTTAGTTTTCGAGTTTTACGGATGACGCTGCCATTTTTTTACAGCAGCAACTAAAAAAGCGCAATACCCATGTTTAAGTCAAAGCCGTAAAAAACACCGTTTCGGATTCTACTTTCTTAAGGCCTATTCACACGAGTGAGCATAAGCGGGCGCATGAGCGGTCGCACAAGCAGGCGAACACGCAGGCGCACACCCACACCTGCCTACCGCATTGTGTGAAATAATGCAGCAGGCAGTGTGCAAATAGAATGCGCCCGCTCATACTCCATGGCGTGCACCATGGAACAAAATAGGCCCTCGTGTGAATAGGCCTTAAAATTAAACCTTTGAAAACGTAACAAATATACTTCAGTCTAAACTTGTGCTGTGTTCGGAAATATTCCACTACCGATATCAATTTCACCGGGCCGCTGGGCGATTCAGAATAATCAAACCTGAAACAAAAACCATTCAGCCATTCGCTAAAAGCCAACTAACTATATAATTCATTTGACTTGTCAACATACATGTATGAGGGGCGGAGATGGGGGGAGACCCCCGAAATCGAGAGGCCGAAGCTGTTTTTTTCGCTGGCAAATTTTCGCAATTTTGCGAAAAGCTTGAAATTTTTTTTCGCGAAATCAATTTTTTTCGCAGACTTACTTTTGTTACTTAATGCAGTAGATTTTACACAAACGTTAATAAAACACCATTGTGCCTGTACAGGATTCAGACTGACGCAATTTTTACCCGTTTTGGCCAAAAAGTAACGCTTTTGACATTTTTATTTAAATTTATGGAACCGTCCTGACAATTTTGTTTAATTTTTCACAATTTTCACAATCGATGCTCAGCCGTAAAGAAATTTCAGAAGACTCAGCCAATGATCAAGTTAGGCTTGAAAATGCTAACATTTTGAAATGTTTTTCTTAATTATGTCACCTCCGACCCCAATTATACTGTTCATTAGTGTTACATGCAGTCGGTGTGATGATACATGGAAGAAAATGTGTCCAATTTACAGTCACTAGAAACATCAAGTCACAAAGCTGCCCGAGTCCAGGCCTAGGGGATCAAAGAAAGTCGGAGAAATTTTCGATTTTTAGGCCAAATTTGGTCAATTGGGGACGTATCGGAAATGTTTTCCGACTAAACCACAAAAATCAACGCATAGACCTTACGAGTTCACCTCCACTTCGTCAAAATTTTTTCGCAATTTTGCGAAAAGATTTGAAGTTTTTTCGCACTCATCAGAAATTTTTCGCAATTGCGAACGTATTTGCGCAATAAAACCCAGGACCGGAGGGACAGGGTCACGAAAATTGAGCAAAACTATTTGGGGTAAATTCTGAAGGTTATTTATGATCGAGTAAGAGGGGGCGGGTACTCAAAGTTTGGCCGGAGAGGCCCCCCTCTCTAAAGTTTGCCCTCAATAAAATTTTTAAAATTTTTTTAAAATTTTTCCCAAAAAGTTGCCATTTTTTCTAAATTTTGCCCGAATTTTGGGAACCCTCCCCCCCGGCCCCTCGATTTTTTTTGGGGGTCCCCCCCATCCCACCCTCATACATTTTAAAATCCAATACCGACCAATTCAATATGTGTAACACTTACCAAGGATTTAAAATTATACAACTTGCATGTAGTTTTTTAATACGAATATTAAACGGATCGAAATGAATCTGTTTTAGGAACAGAAATTTTGCTAATCGAGCAGCAGGGCCCTTAATTCATACAAATTTCTGGATTGAAACGGATTAAAATATTAAAAATGGTTGTATTTTGGATCGAATTATTGTTTGATCAGTCTAAAACTTATAATCTGTTAGATCCGAAATACAGTTCCTAGGCGGATTTAAATAAGTGTCATAGTTAAATGCATCATAGAAACTAGCCTAGTAACCTGACTTATGAAAAAATCATTAACAAAAAAGTAGCGGCCATAATATGAAACTGGTTTCATTACAAAATTCAAATTCGCCGCATTCTGCCAAAAGCATTATTTTCAGTACCTATTTCACGTGATGGACTATTAACTTACTTTTAACTAATAATAACTAATTATTAAAAAAAGTGATTCAATTATTCAAAAAGTTAATTCTAAACATAACCCTCAAATAGATTTTTTTATAGTCTGCTAAAATCCGCGATTTCGTTTTGTAAAATCGAAATCCACAAACCAAATAAAAAAACTAAAGTATAACTCAGTGTTACAAGGAGCACCCAGTAGTAAAATTTTAGTAAAATCTGCTGAAAGTTTTCTATAATAATAATAATATCTATTTATGATCACTCTTGCTTACTTAAATTCTTCTGCAGATTTATGGCTGATTGCACTGATCTTGTAGCAGAAGTCATTGTGCAACGCTTTGACTTTCACGTCTAAAATTAGAAAAAAACAATCACTATGCCGAATTAATGAAAATATAACAAACCAAAACTACTGGCTTATGTGCCAAGTGAGCCATTTTTGGTAAGCAGAACTGGCGCTGTGGGATGAACCAAACGTTGGGATAATATTTCAAAAATAACAAAAATAAAGCGTTACATTTTCTCGCTGACCAATTGATTCAAATCTGACAAAAAAGATGCACTACTTACTTATTTTAGTGGCATGGCTTCTGCGACTAATCGCTGCACTCGTGATAGTCAAAATCTATTCTTTCGTAACGAAATCACATGTTTAGTTTTTTTTGACTGGTGCAACTATTTTTTGTCAGACTTCAGTTAAGCTAAGTTAAGCTTCAGTTAAGCTAAGCCTTCTTCAGCAGCGAAATCTTTAGTTTCCATATTCCATATTTATTTTTACAGTAGCTCACTATTAACTTTCATAATATGATCAGCAACAACTATGATAGCAAAGCAACCTTTCAGCAGCTTCGACAATTGCTGCAATTCTATTTTCTGCAACGATACATCCAACGGCAGTGTTTGAAGGTTCCAATTGGAAGATCCATGTTGTCGACTGGCCAGGACATCGCAAACAAACTGAAGGACTGGCACGTCATCCACAAACGCCGTGTAGGATGCTGAAATGGAAACATAATTGTTACTTTAGACTCGATCGCAAATTGAATCTAACAGAATATTATAGTAATAAAAATTCTACTTAAGGTGGTGGTGTCGCGAAAACAGTTTTGCTCATAGGTTGAGAAAAGCTAGTAAGTTTTTAGCTTTGAAATTGTACGTTCACTGAGAAGCTAGTCCAATGTCCAATGCTATACTGTGTTAAGTAATTACTGCCAGACACTACTATACTAAACTACCAATTAGCAATATCTTGAACCAATCACCAACTGTAAGCCAGGCATCACACACCAGGGACATACAACTTCAAAAAATCCAGCCAGATATCAGATTAGCCAGCTTGTGATGTACACAAAACGTGTCGACGCACAATTTTTTGCTACAAATACGAAAAACGAAAAATGAAGATACGTTTTAATGTACCTAAAAAGTTCACTGCTGACTTCGACAAACTATTTCACTTCAATGATCGGTCTGACACTAGTTTCTAGCAATATTATCTCAATGAAAAAAAGAAAATTCATACAAAACAGAAACCCATGTAAAACGTACTATCAAAATTCAGGAATGGAACATAATTTTGGCCCACATGCGCAGACGAGTAGTGCCCCTTCCACACTTGTAGGCCGCCGCCAAGGTAAAAATTTTTCAGCGGTCCATCCGCAGCGCGCGGTTTACGATAAAAACTACTACGATAGTTTTCAAACGGATACTCCATGCTAAAACAAAACCGTAAAAAATTACTAACAATGAAGTCTGACCAAAAATAGCTGAATCCTGAAATAAAACCAGGTCACGAGACTTTAGTACTACTGGCGGTCGCAGTTTTTTTAGTCTTGCTTAAGGTGGTAGTGTCGCCAAAGCAGTTTTGCTCATAGGCTGCAAAATGAGAACTTTTTGATTTGAAATTGTACGCTCACTGAGAAACTACTGAAATGCCACATGGTGTCAAATAAATACTGCCAGACACTAGACTACCAATATCTACCAATATTTTTAACCAATCACCATTTGTGAGCCGGACATCACACAATAGAGACATAAAAGTTCAAAAAATCAAGCCAGATATCAGATTGGCCAGCTTGTGAAGTACATGTAATGTTTTGACGCACCATTTTTTTTGCCACAAATAAGAAAAATAAAAAATGAAGCTTCGTTTTTCTTTTGATTTCAAAATAAGTGTCTAATTTTTTTTACAATTTATCATTATTGCTGTCAGTACCTTACAGGTTACGCACAGTTTCACAGTTCAAACAGGCATTACTCCACAACGGCTCAAGCAATTTGCACTAAATTTTGTGTGCATAAACTAGAGCATATGTGCTTTTACTTTGTGTAAAGAATCTCAACAAAAAGTTTTTTAATTGTGACGAAATTATCGAATGTGAATAGGTTTTCAAAACGTCATTTTTCCGACTTTGCGACTTCACTGCTAACTGTATGCTGCATCAATTTTTCTGAAACTTGGCAAAAATATTTGCCTTAAGAAATATTTTTAGAATATATAAAGAACAATGACCTATCTTTCACTGAAAAAGTTTTATAGTCGCGCAAAATCGACTGCTTTCGCGACACTACCCCCTTAA
>JASANF010001118.1:0-11822 GCA_030248245.1 Trissonchulus sp. WLG1_4 | reverse complement strand
CAAGCAGCAGTTTGCTGCAAAAGAAAAACAGAAAAAAGTTTACAGCTAAAAGTTTGCTACATTTGTCACATAAACCTGTTGCCAAGTTGATTTTTCTTATTCCAACTTGGATAAAAACTTTCACCAAACTGCTAAATTCTTATTTGGAATGACTTTTAAGGTAGTGTTTAGGAATAAAACTTTTGATTTGTGCTCAGATTATGCAAGAAATGGATAGATCACTTTAATTGCATATCTAAAAAACACCAAAAAATCTTATTTACAATACAGTTCAGCACTTCACAGCCAACTGTTTTTAGTTTTAAAACTATGTCTAATTTCCTATTCACATTAATTTTTGTTTTTGACCTAGCTCCTCAAAACTTCAACCCATTTTGATGATATTGGTATTAATCGAAATATCTCTCAAAAATCTAGACGTAATTGATTTTTGATTTTTCATTTTTATTTTTGATTTTGCAAAAAATTGATCTTTTCAAAAATCAGTCGTGTTTGAGCGACTACAAAAAGTGCTGCGGGCCAAAATTTGAAAATCGAAAAACTTTTACGTTCTGCATTTGTATTCTTTCTTTCATTGTGCAAATTTTCATCTCAATCGCAAGCGGCAGCTGCAAATTTGACCCAGGTCCAAAAAAAGTAGTCGATTTCGATACGAAAAAATGTAAGGTTCGCCCACACGTTTCACTTTTCAAAAAATTAGACCTTTCCTAGGTACTTGCACATTTCCGTTGAAAAAGTTACAAAAAGCCTATATACTCATATTTTTTAAGAAATTAAATCAAAAATTTGACATTTTCTAAGATTTATCAGCTTTGCAGGTTTTTCATTTTGGATTTGCTATTTTTCACACCTAATTAACTCATGCAAAACTTCAACTTAATCTTACGTTTAATACATCAATTTAAAGCTAAGAAACTGCATATTTCAATGATTTGAGTAATCATTTTATATGGAAACAAAAATTTTTTTGCTACGGCTACAAAAAAGTCCAAAAAATTAAAAAAATTTATTATCACAATATGCACATCAAATGAAAGCTATTTTCATTTTGAACAACTTTCCTTCAAGACATTATGGTCAAAAATGTCGCTGAAAAAAATTAAACGCCAAAGTCGGTTCCCCTGAGCGCCACCTTAAGGAAGACTAAGGCACTGTGGCTAAAAAATAAGAAAAAAAGCCGATCAACTGTGCTTGAGCAACGAGCTGGATTTGATTCATACCCGAATCAAACAGGTTAAAACGTTCAAACCTATCACAGAGTTTTCCTGTAGAACCATTTTCTAAATATCACTTGAGGACTATCCCATTTGCATGAAAACATAGTTTGAAAAATAGCGAACATGTGCTGCCAGAATCCGTGTGCACACTAAATTTTAAATTATTTTTATAAAAAACGATAAGGAGCACTATTTGGCTTTATTTTCCAACCAGCAGTTTTGTCAAGCTCAATTCTTCTGACTCAATCAAATTCTTCAAGCGAACATACACGGACGACCATGACTTGGCAAAAAAAGCTTGCTTTCTCCTCTCGCCCACTCGATTTATTACTTCTATAAATTTATTATGAGACAAATATGCTGAACACTGGAAAATAGAAGTTTTGTGCAAAAGGTTGTCCGCAAAATATGTTAGTAAAAACCCTTCATTCACATACTGTAACAAAATGTCAAATTGTAACAAAATGACACAATTTGACTGTAAACCCTTTACTTGGTGATAACGTCATTTTTCAGTAAATGCCAAAATGCCAGTTTTGAGCCTGGAATTTCACATGTTAACCCCATACATAAAAAACTTGGCTAAACTTTTGTGTCAGCTACAACTGAAACTTTGTCAACAAGACTAGCGTAGTATGCAGTCTTGACAGTCAAGAGCTTCAGCAAGAGTCAAAAACTTCAGCAAAAACCCGAAGCAGTTCCAAATAGTAACAGCCACTTCTCTTGAGCAATGAGCTGGATTTGATTCATACCTGAATCAAACGGGTTAAAACCGTGTAACTTGTCACACAATTTTTCTTCGGAAACAGTTCGTCGATTTTACTGGGAGACTGTTAGAGCAATTAGAGTTGTACACATAGGACATAAAGAGCTACATTTGACTAATACTCCAATCGTATGGGTTATCAACAATGCGACATGCACACAATTAACGAATGAACAGACACAATTCTCAAACACACCCATGTGCACGTACATGCGCACAATCACAGTGATCAAAGCACACACAGACGCGCACAGATCTCTCGCCAAGCTTTACGTTGCCACTTCACAGAAATTCTACAGACTGCCAGCTTGCTGTTCAAGTCATCCACAGGCATTATGAATTACACACACACGCACACACACCTACGGTTAATTTTATCACACAGCCTTACGTTTTGTACTAGGGTCATCATAAGGACCTGTTGCGGTGCGCCGCAACAGGAAAAACCTTTCTCGTTATTTTTAGTGAAAATGTATTATGCGTACCGGCCAGCTTATTCTTCAATGACTTCACAACTCTTTACGATTTATCCCTGTGTATGACTTGAATGACTTTTCGAAAAAATGAACTTGAAAAAGAATACACTAAAAACTCGATTCCGAAAATTTGATTTACAAATTAAATTTTACGTACTACAATATATAGATAAATTCAGACACACACGTCCATCTATTCAGTCGGAGCTATTTGTTCCAGTAATATCTTACACCATGTCTTATGAGATATCTTCAACTTGTACGTACTGTGTGTTCCGCTCAAAAATTTCATGGCTTTATAAGTCCGCACAAGTACGCAATATTTCTTCACAAACAACTTGTTACGGAAACAAGTGAATGTTGATAACAACACTGAATGAAATCATAAACTTAATAACATATGTACTTGTGTTAAGACTGCTCAAACATTAACGGATTATTTTCTCTAATATCCACTATCTGAATGAAAACTGAAGAAAAATTAAAACCTTTTTGTAAGTCATGCCTTCGAACACCTTGAAGCATGAACGAGTGCACGCAGCATTATATACTCTCGGCTGTAATTTTTCGTAAATATTTTTCCCAAACATTGCATATTCACAGTCATTAAAAAGTTTGACCTGACTACATAACTAATCAACTGTTGCACAGAAAATGTGTCATTCTGTTCTGTTCTAACTCCTTCAATCATTGTCGTTTTTCTAGCTTACGAGAGTTATACATACAAACAAACCACACTTTTCTTAATTAGGTGTATGCATACATTATCCATACATTGTCAAAACTTTGGGGACACCCCCTGATTTACCAAAAATGCCATGAAAAATACGAAATATTCGCAAAACAGCGCCATTTTTACCCACTTTGCTTAGATGTTCGGAAGCCTGCCCCGACCCTCGATCTTTAGGGGATGAGGTGACCCTACGCCCTCCCTCTTACTTTTATATATGGGCACATCTTGAATGATTAGTGGTCCAAGGGACAGGGACACCACACGGTGCCACATCCCATGGCCGGGGTGTCACACGATGCCACAAGATGCCCCATGTGGTGCCACACGGGGCGCCCCACGTGGGGATGCCCCACGTTTTCCCCCATCGTGTGAAACAGGCTTTAACAGCCGATTCACGCTTACAACCGATGACTGGACAGCCGAAAAAATTATGAAAAACAAGCATAGCAGCTTACGAATGATTCATGATTTTCATGATTTAGCTAGCCTTATTATTCACTATTTCTCGCAAACACCCTTCACTTCCTTCAAGATTTTTTCAACTTCACAATTAATTAACACCCGCCCCCGTTCATGAATAGTTTATACTAAGCTTAAAACAAATATTTCATCTCCCTGAAAATACCTGTATTTTTTTCACTTTCCAAGCTAGCGCACGCAACCGGCCCGAGAATCACAATTCAACCGACTATAAACAAGTCAGCGATTAATCTTGCCCAATCTCACATCAACAAAGTTGTCACTTCAAGATCAGTTGCTAATATTTCAACATTAGAGATGTTGGGACAAAAATTATCACAGACTGCTGAAAGAAACTGACATGTTTACCCGAAACTCAGCCTAGCCTCACGCTAAAAGCCACTTGTTCACCTATAAACAGTAGTCTCAGATTATCTATCTAACTCCCGTGATCCGTAAACGTTACTCTAAAATCAAGCTTAATTTTATAAATCATAAACCCTGCAGCTAGATTTCGCCACTTTTTGCTTAGTCTTGATAAATGAATTTAAGGGGGTAGTGTCGCGAAAGCAGTCGATTTTGCGCGACTACAAAACTTTTTCGGTGAAAGATAGGACTTTGTTCTTTATATATTCTAAAAATAAGCTTCAAGGCAAATATTTTTGCCAAGTTTCAGCAAAATTGATGAACCATACAGTTAGCAGTGAAGTCGCAAAGTCGGAAAAATGACGTTTTGAAAATCTATTCACATTCGATAATTTCGTCACAATTAAAAAAGTTTTGTTTAGATTCTTTACACAATGTAAAAGCACATATGCTCTAGTTTATGCACACAAAATTTAGTGCAAATTGCTTGAGTGGTTGTGGAGTAATACCTGTTTGAACTGTGAAACTGTGCGTAACCTGTAAAGTACTCACAGCAATAATGATAAATTGTAAAAAATTTAGACACTTATTTTGAAATCAAAAGAAAAACGAACCTTTATTTTTCATTTTTATTATTTGTGGCAAAACATTGTGAGTCAAAACATTACATGTACTTCACAAGCTGGCCAATCTGATATCTGGCTTAATTTTTTGAACTTTTATGTCTCTATTGTGTGATGTCTGGCTCACAAATGGTGATGGCTTAAAAATATTGGTAGATATTTGTAGTCTAGTGTCTGGCAGTATTTATTTGACACCATATGACATTTCACTAGTTTCTCAGTGAACGTACAATTTCAAAGCAAAAAGTTCTCATTTTGCAGCCTATGAGCAAAACTGCTTTGGCGACACTACCACCTTAAATGTCGTACGCCAGGTAATATTGAGGCTATTTTTAATAACGTTTATTCATTTTTCTTCAGCTTTTCACAACACTGGACTCATTATCTTTTGTTTGTCGAATGACATATGTTATTCAATAAGCTAGCATAATTACATAATGGTCAACAAGTTTTCTGCTTTTTCATTCATAAATGCGCTAGTGAAGAAGCTAAAAGCTTAAATCTACAGATGCACATAAAGAGGGAACACCCCCTTCACCCCTCACCCTACTCTGACGGACGAAAAAGTACCGCAAAACAATCAACAAGTTCCTGACTGTCACCAAAAAAAACAAATCAGGGACCATCCCCGTACTCACTCCCTACCAGGGGTCACGCAATCCATTCGCTGCATCTCTACGTGCATCTACATATGTACATATTATGTAAGAAGACGACTAAGCCCAGTTCATACTAAGGGTCGATTCATACTTACAGCCGTATGTCCGTTCAGCCGGCAAAATTACGAATTAATCACGCCGCAAATTGATCTTATACCCTAATACTATTATTTCGAGATTTCGTCCGCTATATGAACACACGGCAGTAAATATGAATCGAGCATAACTTGGTCTTGAAGCCTGTTTCACCTAATGTGAAAAAACGTAGGGATACCCACGTGGAGGCCCCGTACGGCGTCCAATGGGGCATCATATGGCACCGTGGGACAATACTCCATGGGGCGCGCCACGTCGGGGATCCCCACACGCTTTTCCCACCAAGATAAGAACCGGACCTTCATAGTCGACAGACGTGACACAGTGTTTTGCTAGTTCTCAACACCCCTGCCCCCTGACGCTGTAGTGACTCAAACCTAAGCTACACTTTCGCTGCTTTTCAACTCTAAGTGCCGATCACAAACTAACGACATGCAAACACCAAACTCTAAACACCAAACTTTAGAATAACTTTCAATCCAATCCTATCATACATAATCCTAAAGTTCAGTATCTTGAATCGGTCTCGAATCTGGAGTCAAAAACGAACTCAGAATTGCAGCGATGTTTCATTTATTAAAGCGCCTTGAGAAATCAAGTATCAGTTGCACTTGTTATTCTAAATATAACAAGGGCGTCGACCTGATAACGCTATGTAGCTAAATTATCAGTGGACTATACCAATGAAATATTCATCTGTTTATATTCACCAACTATGTCCGCATATCACGTATTGTCATAGCAGGGTGAAACTTTTGCACTTAATCAAATGGATTCGTTATGGGATTTTCTTATATCAATTATTATCTCATTCTAATTGATTTCAACAGATATATAACCCAGAATTTACATGCTCCCCCCAAATAATAAATTTATATTAGTTATATATATATATATATATATATATATATATATATATATATATATATATATATATATATATATATATATATATATATATATATATATATATATATATATATATATATATATCTATATATCTGTATATATATATATATATATATATATATATATATATATATATATATATATATATATATATATATATATATATATACATATATGTGTATGTATATATATATATATATATATATATATATATATATATATATATATATATATATATATATATATATATATATATATATATATATACAAAACTAATATAAATTTATTATTTGGGTGAGCATGTAAAGTCTGGGTTATATATCTGTTGAAATCAATTAGAATGAGATAATAATTGATATATGAATCCCATACCAAATTCATTTGATTAAGTGCAAAAGTTTCACCCTGCTATGACAATACGTGATATGCGGACATAGTTGGCGAATATAAACAGATGAATATTTCATTGGTATAGTCCACTGATAATTTAGCTACATAGCGTTATCAGGTCGACGCCCTTGTTATATTTAGAATAACAAGTGCAACTGATACTTGATTTCTCAAGGCGCTTTAATAAATGAAACATCGCAGCAATTCTGAGTTCGTTTTTGACTCCAGATTCGAGACCGATTCAAGATACTGAACTTTAGGATTATGTATGATAGGATTGGATTGAAAGTTATTCTAAAGTTTGGTGTTTAGAGTTTGGTGTTTGCATGTCGTTAGTTTGTGATCGGCAATTAGAGTTGAAAAGCAGCGAAAGTGTAGCTTAGGTTTGAGTCACTACAGCGTCAGGGGGCAGGGGTGTTGAGAACTACCAAAACACTGTGTCACGTCTGTCGACTATGAAGGTCCGGTTCTTATCTTGGTGGGAAAAGCGTGTGGGGATCCCCGACGTGGCGCGCCCCATGGAGTATTGTCCCACGGTGCCATATGATGCCCCATGGGACGCCGTACGGCGCCTCCACGTGGGGTATCCCTACGTTTTTTCACATTAGGTGAAACAGGCTTCAAGACCAAGTTAGGTATGCTCGATTCATATTTACAGCCGTGTGTTCATATAGCGGACGAAATCTCGAAATAATAGTATTAGGGTATAAGATCAATTTGCGGCGTGATTAATTCGTAATTTTGCCGGCTGAACGGACATACGGCTGTAAGTATGAATCGACCCTTAGTATGAACTGGGCTTAGTCGTCTTCTTACATAATATGTACATATGTAGATGCAAGTAGAGATGCAGCGAATGGATTGCGTGACCCCTGGTAGGGAGTGAGTACGGGGATGGTCCCTGATTTGTTTTTTTGGTGACAGTCAGGAACTTGTTTATTGTTTTGCGGTACTTTTTCGTCCGTCAGAGTAGGGTGAGGGGTGAAGGGGGTGTTCCCTCTTTATGTGCATCTGTAGATTTAAGCTTTTAGCTTCTTCACTAGCGCATTTATGAATGAAAAAGCAGAAAACTTGTTGACCATTATGTAATTATGCTAGCTTATTGAATAACATATGTCATTCGACAAACAAAAGATAATGAGTCCAGTGTTGTGAAAAGCTGAAGAAAAATGAATAAACGTTATTAAAAATAGCCTCAATATTACCTGGCGTACGACATTTAAGGTGGTAGTGTCGCCAAAGCAGTTTTGCTCATAGGCTGCAAAATGAGAACTTTTTGCTTTGAAATTGTACGTTCACTGAGAAACTAGTGAAATGTCATATGGTGTCAAATAAATACTGCCAGACACTAGACTACAAATATCTACCAATATTTTTAAGCCATCACCATTTGTGAGCCAGACATCACACAATAGAGACATAAAAGTTCAAAAAATTAAGCCAGATATCAGATTGGCCAGCTTGTGAAGTACATGTAATGTTTTGACTCAAAATGTTTTGCCACAAATAATAAAAATGAAAAATAAAGGTTCGTTTTTCTTTTGATTTCAAAATAAGTGTCTAAATTTTTTACAATTTATCATTATTGCTGTGAGTACTTTACAGGTTACGCACAGTTTCACAGTTCAAACAGGCATTACTCCACAACCACTCAAGCAATTTGCACTAAATTTTGTGTGCATAAACTAGAGCATATATGCTTTTACATTGTGTAAAGAATCTAAACAAAACTTTTTTAATTGTGACGAAATTATCGAATGTGAATAGATTTTCAAAACGTCATTTTTCCGACTTTGCGACTTCACTGCTAACTGTATGGTTCATCAATTTTGCTGAAACTTGGCAACAATATTTGCCTTGAAGCTTATTTTTAGAATATATAAAGAACAAAGTCCTATCTTTCACCGAAAAAGTTTTGTAGTCGCGCAAAATCGACTGCTTTCGCGACACTACCCCCTTAAATTCATTTATCAAGACTAAGCAAAAAGTGCTGCAGTGCGAAATCTAGCTGCAGGGTTTATGATTTATAAAATTAAGCTTGATTTTAGAGTAACGTTTACGGATCACGGGAGTTAGATAGATAATCTGAGACTACTGTTTATAGGTGAACAAGTGGCTTTTAGCGTGAGGCTAGGCTGAGTTTCGGGTAAACATGTCAGTTTCTTTCAGCAGTCTGTGATAATTTTTGTCCCAACATCTCTAATGTTGAAATATTAGCAACTGATCTTGAAGTGACAACTTTGTTGATGTGAGATTGGGCAAGATTAATCGCTGACTTGTTTATAGTCGGTTGAATTGTGATTCTAGGGCTGGTTGCGTGCGCTAGCTTGGAAAGTGAAAAAAATACAGGTATTTTCAGGGAGATGAAATATTTGTTTTAAGCTTAGTATAAACTATTCATGAACGGGGGCGGGTGTTAATTAATTGTGAAGTTGAAAAAATCTTGAAGGAAGTGAAGGGTGTTTGCGAGAAATAGTGAATAATAAGGCTAGCTAAATCATGAAAAAATCATTCGTAAGCTGCTATGCTTGTTTTTCATAATTTTGTCGGCTGTCCAGTCATCGGTTGTAAGCGTGAATCGGCTGTTAAAGCCTGTTTCACACGATGGGGGAAAACGTGGGGAATCTCCACGTGGGGCGCCCCGTGTGGCACCACATGGGGCATCTTGTGGCATCGTGTGACACCCCGGCCATGGGATGTGGCACCGTGTGGTGTCCCTGTCCCTTGGACCACTAATCATTCAAGATGCGCCCATATATAAAAGTAAGAGGGAGGGCGTAGGGTCACCTCGTCCCCTAAAGATCGAGGGTCGGGGCAGGCTTCCGAACATCTAAGCAAAGTGGGTAAAAATGGCGCTGTTTTGCGAATATTTCGTATTTTTCATGGCATTTTTGGTAAATCAGGGGGTGTCCCCAAAGTTTTGACAATGTATGGATAATGTATGCATACACCTAATTAAGAAAAGTGTGGTTTGTTTGTATGTATAACTCTCGTAAGCTAGAAAAACGACAATGATTGAAGGAGTTAGAACAGAACAGAATGACACATTTTCTGTGCAACAGTCGATTAGTTATGTAGTCAGGTCAAACGTTTTAATGACTGTGAATATGCAATGTTTGGGAAAAATAGTACGTACAAGTTGAAGATATCTCATAAGACATGGAGTAAGATATTACTGGAACAAATAGCTCCGACTGAATAGATGGACGTGTGTGTCTGAATTTATCTATATATTGTAGTGCGTAAAATTTAATTTGTAAATCAAATTTTCGGAATCGAGTTTTTAGTGTATTCTTTTTCAAGTTCATTTTTTCGAAAAAGTCATTCAAGTCATACACAGGGATAAATCGTAAAGAGTTGTGAAGTCATTGAAGAATAAGCTGGCCGGTACGCATAATACATTTTCACTAAAAATAACGAGAAAGGTTTTTGTGCTATCTTGTGTCACTTTGATAAATCCTGAACCTTGGACAGACATACATAGATAAATAGTTGTCTGTCATAGTTGTGTGCACTGGGGGTATGTGCTATACTATGAGTATTCGACCAGTGAGCAGTTTGCATTGGTTGATGCAAATAGTCAGTTTACAGAATTGTATTAAAAATACATATAAAGCCCGGTTCACACTGAGCCTTAAAACTGCGGTTTTAAGGTTTTAAGGTTTTAAGTTTTAAGAGTAGTATTCACACTGCAGTTTTAAGGTTTTTAGTTTTAAGGTTTTAAGGTTTTAAAGTTTTAAGTTTTAAGGTGGAGCGTTCACACTGCAGTTTTAAGGTTTTTAGGTTTTAAGTTTTAAGGTTTTAGGGTTTTAAGGTTTTAAGGCAGAGCATTCACACTGCCGTCCACAGTTTTAAGTTTTAAGGTTTTAAGCTCCTTAAAACCTTAAAACTGGAGATAAATATATTTTATCTCTTAAAACCAGTTTTAAGAAACAGCCAATCACAGACGTGGTGTACGCGTCACGTGCTCACTTCTAGTGGTCAAACTGATCAGCTGGTTTGACTGCGCTATGTTTATCACTATTATGAACAGTTTGCAAGTCAGCGGCACCTTTTTCATGCCAAGTCATGTTTTTGTGAGTTCAGCTACAGTTTCTCTACGGGTTTTTGGCATGAATTTTAGTTTGACTGTTCGGCGGGAACGCTAGCAGCTGCATAGCATGTACGTATTAACGGAGCGTCGAACAAAGCCAACGTCATAGAGGGTTTGAAATGTTCATTGGTTTCAAAAGCTTTGGGTGTCTGTCTATCTGTACTGTCTTTACCTTTAGGGTCGATTCATACTTTTAGCCGTATGTCCGTTCAGCCTGCAGAGTGACGTCACTAGCAGCCTAGTGCAGTGGATCAGCCAGCGCATGTGACGTCATTATTTCGTCATTCTATCGGCTGAACGGACATACGGATGAAAGTATGAATCGACCCTTAGCGTTAGCTTTAAGATGATGATCAGTCTAACCTATGTAAATGCAAATGAAATGCAAAATAATTGCAACATATTATTATATATCTTTACTTCACAAGGTTTTGATCACGCTCACCTAACAGCTCATTGAATTCTTTTGGCGACATATGCACAGAACCAAGAGTACATATTCTGTAATAGGGAAGAGTATTGCACTCATCCCTATTCTAGCTAATCCTATGTTGCGACCGAAATAGCCCTTTAACGTCTTGATTGGAGGGGAAGGTCTGACAGAACTCACCCAAGGTCACTCGGCCAGTTTTGATTTTTTGAGAAAAGTCGGAGGCGGCACATTAGTGTGGGTACTAACATTTTCAAATCAAGAAAGGTGACTCCCGGTACCGAGTTTTTAACACATCCTGTGCGTTTTAACAAAAATTACTCCTTTCAAAGCGTTAGCTCAAACTTAAAACTTAAAACTCCAGTGTGAATAGCAGCAAACCTTAAAACCTTAAAACCTTAAAACTTGAAACCTTAAAACCTTAAAACTGCTGCTTCTAGTGTGAACGCTTTTTGTTAAAACCTTAAAACCTTAAAACGTTAAAACTTAAAACCTTATAACTTAAAACTGCAGTGTGAACACAATTCTTAAAACTAAAAACCTTAAAACCTTAAAACCTTGAAACCTTAAAACTTAAAACTGAAGCGTCAGTGTGAACTGGGCTT
>JASANF010001114.1:0-14371 GCA_030248245.1 Trissonchulus sp. WLG1_4 | reverse complement strand
GAAGAGCATAATGCATTTTTTACTTTCATAGAAAACTCAAAATTAATAATTTTGTTTCGAAATTTTCGATAAAAATTTGAATTTAGTAATCTGACTTATAAAAATTATCCATGAAAAGTTTTCACTTATAACTCCAAATTTACGAAACCAATTGTAACAAAATTTTGTATACTGTTAGATATATTTTCCTTTTTGTAACACTGCAAAAAATCCTACAGACAGCTTTTCGGCAGTGCAAAAAATTGCGTAACGATAGGTACCACCGTTACCGTTAACGTACTACCGTTATTTTAATATTGGAATTTCATTTTTAATAAACTTTAATATAAATTGGGACCCTGAAATATTTTAAATTTAATATTCGTCTAAATATTTCTTCGATTTATTTTTAATTTAATATTAATATAAATATGATTCTTGAATTTTTTTAACTTAATAATGATATAAATAATGTTCCCGAAATATTTTTAATTTAATAATAATATAAAAAAAAGGAATTTTCTCGGACTTTTAATGTTAATACTAATAGTATTTTAGTAGTATTTGAATATTTGGTTTAAATAAGTTCCCTCATATAGTGAACTTCTTGTAAAACTTAAAAACAATATCGATCAGCACTACGAGAACAGATGTACCTATTTTATGTCGCCACATTGTAAAAAGGGGTCTTGGCTTTTATGTTGTTAACCCTTTAATGCCCAAAGCATCTGAATCCAGGCAGCCTGATTCTGACACCTTCAAGTTTTTTGACCATTGCTCAAGTTACGTGCCTTATAGAGAGATTGCGAAACCGCCATTCGATAGAAAAATAAATGGTGAACAAAAATAATGAGTCAATTAAGGGTCTAGAATGCACCGTTTTTCAGTTATAAGCGCTCAAAATTGAGATTTTGTAAAAAATTGCGCCATGATATGTACCTCCCCTGGCAGGCATGATATGTACCTCCCCTAGAGTATTAATACAAAAGCCGTGCGCTTGCTATAGTTGAAGGCTAGCAATAGAGTACAACATTGCACAACGGTGACTGCTGGTGGTGCCACCCAAAATCTTAATGAGGTCACGAAGAAAATATTACTTTTGCGATGAAAAAAAGTCAAATTTGCACATTGCTTAGGGAAGCATAGGTTTTGTTGTGTGGCAGTAGGTTCAAAATTTGGGCACTTAATATAAAGATCTACACTTTCTAAAAAAACAATTTGCAGTTCAGCTGAATAGAATGAACAAGTCAAGTATGTTTTATGGCCCCCGATCGGGTATTCATCACGTGATGTGCCAAATGGCAGCTCTGGAAATTAAAGAGTTAATATTATTATAAAAACTTATTAAGATTGATATTTTATTTTTTACAATTGTCTCTCAGCAAAAAACGTCAATAATAGTTCTAACGAATCAAAGAGCTTCAATCGGTTCTAAAATTATTAATATTTAAAGTATTTTAAATAGCCACATTTAATATTAATATTAATTATTTAAATAACGGTACCCTATACACCTATCGGCAAAACTGGATAATGTTCAGTAGGTGCAATAGGCGGTAGGTTCTTTATGCACCGATCGCCTATTGCACCTTTCGCAAACTACCTATTGAAGTAGTGCTAAAAATTGCCTGTTGAACCTATCGACTGTTGACTATCTACCTATTGGTTTATGCAACGCAAAATTTCAATAGCTACCAACCTATTGAACCTATTTCGCCTGTCAAACTGGTCATGGAACAGGCCACGGGAAGGAACAATTTGTTAAAATACAAAGAGCAAATGGCACATATGTAGTCAGTTAAAAGTTCTTATGCTGTTTTTTACTGGATTTATTCTGCTTTCAAACAAATTCAGCAAGCATAGCGACTATGTTTAATGTTTTATGGAAAATAAACAAGCATAAAATTCCATTGGGGACATAATATGCTACTATAACAAAACAATAATGCAAATTATTGCAATTAAGATATTAGTAAGAATTAACAAATACCCACAATTTGTAAACAAGTCCAGCTGCGCTCAAATTACACTTAAGGTATGTTTTATGTCAAATTTTAAGCTAATTTTATTTACGTATTTTTGAGTGCGTTTTTTTGAGACACAAAAATATGATTTCACTCGTTTTTTTTAGCATTACATGGTCATCGGCAGTTAAGAGTCGGACAAAATTTTTTTCAGTAGAAACAAAATTGTTTATATATGGGAGTAAAATCAGTAGCTCTTAAAAAACGTACATTCTATCAGAAAATGATGCTCACCCTCAACTCGTCTCAAACTGAAAAGTTGACAAAGTCGTTCACTTTAGGGCTTTTTAAAGTTTTGTTTTTATCCCATCGTCCTTTTTCAATTTCCAAGTCATGCGATCGCAGTCGTAATTTTGTAAAGGCTGCTCTCTTATGTGAGTTATGGTTCAGGTTCCAATTTCTGGTCCAGGTTCCAACTTCTGGTGCAGGTTTAGGTTCTTCCGCTTGTTAATGTTCAACTTCCGCTTGTTATGTGTGCAAAGTGCCTTTTTTCTTCTTTCAAAGTCATCTACTTGGTTTTGTTCAAAAAAAAGGTTCGCCAGACTTCAGGATGATTTACCACCTCCCTTTCCTCAACGAGACAGGACCAACGATTTTGTTTGTAAATATCACTTCCGCGTCTGTAGCGTTGGCTAGGATGGCAGAAGGAAGACAGACAGTGAGAGCTTTAATAATGAACAAGGGGAGGGGCAGGCAAACAGAGCACAAACAGAGAACATACTCACTAACCGACACATGCATCCCGTATATATAAGCGAACACTACGCACAAGAATATGGAAATTAGCTCTGCTGTGTCAATATGCAAATGAGACTAAGCCAAGTGCGTAAATAGAATGACCGTTTGAACTTTACATTTTTCCTCTTCGCAAAAGAGACAATTTGAGAAATTGACAATATATAAGAAAAACAAATAAAACAAGTTATAGTGAAAACAAACAAAGGCAAAGCATAAAACCAATGAAAAAGTTTTCAATAGGCATTTTTTCTTTTCCACTTCAGCGGAGGCTGCATTACTGGATATACGTGGACCACTTAATGACTGAATACTAGGATGGTCGCGATTTCGCCAAAAGACGTTCGGCACCACCAAGGGTTACCCAGAACGGCAATATCGTCTGACCAAAAAAAGCTTCTATTTCTAAGACCAGTAAGAATAAGCTGCATGATCTCGCTGAAAACAACGTTCGGTACATACTGTTATAGTATTCTCAATTCTATCTCATGACTGTCTTTTCGCTCCAATATTCCCTTTGCATACTCGCTCACAACGCACTCTTGTGGCCTCTACGTTTGGTACTTTTTCGCTACTAGATCCCAATGGAACTTGGGGCTAGTAAACCGCTTCAGGCGGTCGATAGCTTTATTACAATCGCCACTGAACTACTATACAACAAAAAACGTTTTGATTCATTGGCATCAAACAAAAATGAGTTATACGTAGCATCTCGCTCACTGCGGCACAAGAACTCTTTCAAAATAAGTAAAACTTCAATCAACAGTTTTACTATCTACCATCCGCAGAAAATCAACAAATGAAACCGGCATGAACTCTACGGAGCCGTCAACTGAGATCTGTGCTTTCATCAGCGCACGTGCGCTGCTCGAACTCACAAACGACAGTATAACCGCTACATCAAGCACACACCGGGTTACAATACAAATAAAACATTCAGTGTTTGCTGTGGCCGCGTTGTCGCCCGAGCCACAAACCCAGCGCGGGCGCCTAAACGCAACTAAATCTGTGGCTCTGATTCACCAGCGAACCACAGAAAGCCCGGCCAAAAGCCTGTAGAAACTGCGACGCGTATTTACTACGCTGTAAGCCCAAAAATCTTGCGGAAATTTTTTCTTACGCTTCCTCAATAGTCTATAGACGAAGATTTCGTGTTCGCTTCGCTCCTGTCCGTTGGTTTTTTTCTCATTCGTCCTGCTCGTTTTCGGCCTATAGCCAAAAATGACCAAATGACCAAAATTCTACCAAGTACACTTCGGGTCAAACCTCCATTTCCAAATTGTCATCATCAGAAACCAGGTCAACCAGTTCAGGAGAGGCAAGGTCAGCGTCCGAGCGCTCAACTCTGTCATCCCATTCCAGATTGAGCAAAAAATACCTAGGACCAGTCTCCGCGGAGGCGTGGTTTCGAATCCCACCGCTGCCACCAAAAGTAGCGTTGGCTAGGAAGGCAGAAGGAAGAAAGACAGTGAGAGTTTTAACAAAGAACAAGGGGGGGCAGGCAAACAGAGCACAAACAGAGAACAGACTGACTAAACGACACATGCATCCCGTATTTATAGGCGAACACTACGCACAAGAACATGCAAATTAGCTCTGCTGTGTCAATATGCAAATGAGACTAAGCGAAGTGCGTTAATACAATGACCGCATAAATACACTGACCGCATAAATGCAATGACCGTTTGTACTTTACAGTATCGCATACGATCCCATTAACGATGTTACTGATGCCCTCAAAACTGCTTCACCTAAATGCTTTATGGCTAAATGGTACGTGAAGCATTTAGGAATATTCCTATAAGGCCTGAGAAATATCACTTACTAGAAATTACATGGCAAGACAACTTCTATTACAACAAATACCTTCCTTCCGGCCTGAGTTCATCACCGTGTATATGGGAACGATTTGCGTTTGCGCTAGACCAGATCCTAATTTGCTTAATTATGATATAAATCCAATCGTTCATCTGATAAACAATTTTTTGATTGCCGACACGTCTTACACCGAATGTATTCTCAAACAAAAAACTAGCGTTCAAGTTTTCGACATCCTGGGAGTACCACTTGAGACTAAAAAACAAGAAGGCCCAACTCCCTGACTGTCTTTGGAATTGAAGTTGACACTGTTAATCAAATAATACGTCTGACGCAGGACAAGCTTGAGCAATTGCTTAGCGAAATAAACTCTTGGAGCAACAAAAAATTGTCAACTCTAAAAGAAGTTTTATCTTTGATTTAACAGTTATCCTGCGCTTGCAAAGCAATAGCCCCGAGCAGACGTTTTTTTACGCCGCTTTACAAACTTATCAGTTGGTGTTAAGTACTTATCTCACAATATTAGAATTAATAGACTTACAGAAGCTAAAAAGACTTGTTAGCATGGAAATTTTTCTTGAACGTTGGAATGACATTAATAAGTTCATCCATAGTGAAAATAACAGAATAGTTATCTTTATGGATATTTCAGCTTCATACGGCTGCAGAGAAATATTCTGTAGCAATTGGTTTTCCTTCAGATGGCCATCTAAATTAAAAACTGAGTTCAAAAGCAGCATATCTATACAACGGATGAAACTGATAGCCTTTGCTGTAGCCATATTGCTATGGTCCAAGCAACTAGCAGGATCCACAGTGGTCTGCTTCTGCGACAATGTTGCAGTAGTAAATATGCTTAAAAAACACATCTCGCCGATTAAGTCTTTAAGCACACATGCTGCGATTGAATGCTCTGCGATAATGTTTTGTTATAGAAGCTAACTTCACTCCCGGCAAAGCAAATGTCGATGCTGACGCTTTGTCCTGTGAAAAGTTTTTTTATTTTCAGGTTTTCCGACAGTCCAACCTAGAGGCAAACATGAATCCTACCCCGATTCCTCCACATACATGGGACTTTTTATTGTGCAAATAAAGACACTACTAGAAACTAGTAACACCCACTACCCACAGCACCAGAAATTTATATGTAACAGCTTGGAACAAATTTTATGAATTTGCGTTGCTAGTTTTCTTTTGTATCAAACCTTTGATTTCCAACTGCAATATTCCGTTGCACATGCAAATAAGAAAGGTATGTCCTATTTCTGCCCTTAAATATACCTTGGGTCTGTGGATCCGTAAGGACCTCATCACTAGTCACCATCAGAAAAATAAGTAAGCACACCCCACGGAAGGCCATACCACTCGTCAACTAAAACATAATACGGCAAAATAAAATAAAAATTAAATAAACAATAGGGTAGGTAAAGCAATAGATTACATTAGGAACATAAGGTGTTAGATCCTAAGATAAGGTGAGTACTTAGTAGGTACGATGCGATCTTCTCCAGACCATCATTGGTGCAGGCGACTCATCAGTGGATCTGCAACCAATAATTTGCTTTAGAGGGATTAAAATCTTTTGGATAGAAAAAACAATAAAATAGGGTGAAAAAGTTTAAAAAGGTTTCGTCGCTCCCGCCTATATCTAGGTGTCAATTTAATTAGTAAAAACAAGCGTTAACCAATTCTTTTGTGGATATTAGATCAAATTTTTTGTGTAATTCAAATTTATTTATTATTCAAATAAAACACACGCAAAATCTTATGGTAGATTTTCTCAACTATTGACAGGCTTCAAGTTTATGGGTGTTACGAAAGGTTTTAAACTTCGTTCACTTTTTAAACCCATTTTTATATTTAAATAGAATATTAAACGTTTAAGAAAAACTCATATGCGCCCATCGCGTTTACCAGTCACGTTAAAGTCTTAACAAAACTGTAAGATCTTCGAACACATTCAGCGTTCTAGAGGCCTACATGTTTCAGTCAGTAAAAGGAAGTTAACATAAACACCAATAGATCAGTGTAGCTTGGATGGTAGAGCTTTATAATAGGAAACTAGTGATTGGTGGTTCAAACCCCTCTTGGCTGTTTTTTGTGGAAGTTAGCCATATTTAAAATTTATTAGAAATTAGCGTTATTTTAGAAAACTAGTGATCGTTGGTCCAAATCCCTCTTGGCTTTTTTTCTGTAGAAGTTAGCTATTTTTCTGTAAATACGCATATTTAAAAAATAGCGCATATAGCACCTTCGATAGCGCTTATAGCGAATACAGCGTATATAGCACATACAGCGCATATAGCGCATGACAAAAGCGTTACCACATTTTGTGTTTGCTTGCACGCGCTCGCTACCAAGCGAAGAAGCAATATGTTGACGGTATTTTCAAAACCAGGGACCGGACCGACTATTACAGCATCTACTATAGCCTAGCATGAACATTTATGCTGAAGCGGTTTACTGTGCCAAGTGCCAAGAGCCGAGTGACTTCTTTTGGTTCATAATTTGAATACCGTCTGATGACCAAGTATAATTGTATTAAAATGCTTGCCCAGTAATTAAGTATAATTTTTTAACTAAATACAATGGGTAGCCTTTTTTCACCTTTCAATTCTAGGTAGAAACAAATGTAACAACTCCAGTTACTCAAAATTGTTCCAGAAACGCCTGTCTTAGCCCCCTACAAATAAAATCAATAATTTGGGTAAATTTCTCTTTATAACTACGCCGATTTTGCAGGTAACTAAAAAACCAATAGCACACTTGGCTAAATTAGGTCATTTTCAAAACTCGAATTTTGTTGGGTGCTTGTACTAATGGAGTTTTATGCGGAATAATCTCATTTTTGCGTGTCAGACTTCACAAATCAGTCCGTGCACTCTAAGCCCTGACCTGTTGCGCCGGCTAACAGGACTAGCTTTTGATCAATAGTTTTTAATTAAGCCGCAGTGAGTAATCTTTGTCAGCGCTAAAGTATATATCAGCTTAGCCGTATATACTTTTCAATCTAGACTGCTTAAGCCTGTCTCTAATTTTACCTCTTGGAGTAGAGGCCATAAAAGTGACCAAGATTTAGTTTTTTTTCCTGAATAAGCACGTGTATATACCTATTCTGACAAATCGTGGTATTTTTTTGCTGTAAATGTAGTCTTAAATTTTAGTTTATGACATGAATTTAGCTAAACTTACTGACCAGTATGAATGAATGCACGAATAGTCAAACATAATCACTTCTATTTTTGAGCAATTTAAACAGTTCGTTTTACCGTTTTTTGTTTTGTTGTTTCATTTTGCCAAAATGTTGACGCTAGAAGCATTTCAATATACCTATACTAACTATCTACATTCATTCTACCAAGAGTAATTCTACCTATACCAAATCAACTAAGAACCTATAAAATATTGACTTGATTAATGATTGATGGGCTGTTTAAAGGTTCTGAAAAGACTCAGGTTGCTGTTGGCTTTAAGTTTGTTTTACCTACCAGAAGAGCTCAGGCCGTCTGTCTGACTTTCATGCCTTATTAATGGATAAACTGATGAGCAAAGGCTGAAGTTTGTAATTAGTTAGATGCTGCCGAACGTTGTGTGATTGCGGTATACCTAATATAAACATGACATTAACGTAAATTAATCTAGTTCAACGAAAACCTAAGCGACTATGCAGCGCTGCAGAAAAAAAATAGTAAAATACCATAAAACCTCAATCTACTTTTTATCTCAGCTTACTCACGATATTTTGTTTCACATGCTTTTTTCAAAGAAAAAAGGTCGCCATTAGATTAAAGTCCCTGTTTTTTCCAGTTTTAGACTTGAGTTAAGACTGCGCCCTGAACGCTATATGGCGAGTGCAGATAATAATTCACTTGGTGCGCTGTGTCAAGACTTTCTCGCATTGATATTAGTCTTCAAGTCTGACGTTGGCTTGGATATCAGAGCTCTACAAGTCTCTTTATGCCCATAATATTATTGAAGAGGAAAAAAGTTAATTGAAAATCAACTCATTATCTTATGACCTGTTTTATGACTGATATGCGGACCTGCCTCTATTCCTGGCTGAGCCCTGAACAGCCAATAGCAGACAAATTCGGTCCGCTTTTGCGCGGCTAAACTGCGGGCGAATAGTGTTGGGAATATGATTGGCATGGGAATGGTAAGCCGAAAAGATTTAATTTTTAATTCCTTCAAGTAGAAACAGTTGTGTTCCGGTGCTCTTGTTCTGTGTGAAACTAACATCGGCATTAATGTTTTTAAGCTGTCGTGTTGAATATCTATCTAGCCAAGCTTTGTGCACAGCTAGTTTTTTATTTGAGATGAAAATAGAAGCAAAAGAAAAACAATTGAAAACAAGTGACAAAAAGATAATTAAAACATATAAATTTAAAACAAACTGGATTCTACCGATAATTCAACTGACAGCGGTTGTTCAACAGGGCTGACAATGTTTAATGCCTACTACACACTTTCTTCACAAGCCCAGCGCTTTTTTTAAAAATCCAGCCGAAGAATGTTTCATTTTTGAAAAAAACTCCAGAAAAAAGGACAGAATAGAAAACAAGTAGACTCCTAAAAGGAGTAAAATTCCTGCGTAGAGAGTTATATTGGTAGTCAGCAAACTAAAATTATTAAATGTAAAATTTTTGCGAAACTCAGATTCAGATGCATAGGTAATGCATGACTAAGAATCGACCGGGAAACTTAAAGTTTCCCAGCCAACCTCACTAACAACTGCACCAATCACTTCCCAAGTCTGACAACCTTGAATTAGCCACTGCTACAAAAGTGGCCCTTAATTAAAATCTTCAAAGCTTTGCTTTAAATTAAAACAAACTGTTTGTTGATTATATGTCCTATGTCTCTGTAAAAATCAAATTCACGTAGTATGTGCTTCATTTTTACGTCGAAGAATCAAATGTTTGTGTTTTGTATTTACTATTAAACGCTGATTGGCTGTGGCTAAATGCCAACAGCCAATCAGATCGTTGCCAGACAAAACAAACTTTCAGCGAAGGGGGGGGGGACACATGCAGCAAAACTAAACAATTCCACACCAGGTGGGGGCAGCAGTTTATTATTGTCAAACTTATGGTTTGCTATGGGTTGATACCATTACTGTAACTAGTTTTGGAGTTCAGCTTGCTTTCTGTACTTATTCATGGCAGTCATGCCCCCCACGGTTGGAGCACGCTTGCGTCTATAAACTAGCATAATGATAAGCATATGGCAATATATACGTACCAAATCGCCTTGCACGCAATTCATAGAACTTTATGATTCTAATAATTCCGCCTAATCCGCCTTTAAGCGGAAAAAAAAGCAAATCGTACTGAAATAATAAAATAATTGTACATTACAGCTGGAAAGTAACAGTGGACTGCACCAAATTGGATTAACTTAAGTCTGAGCTTGAGCTAAACTCCAGTTAAATCGATTTAGTTAAATCCCAGCTAAATCGCAGCTAAACCTCAGTTTTCGTTTTCAACTAAATCTTAAGCGCCAACTGTGCTAATCTTCATCGGTGCAGCAGACTTAAACCGATTTACGGAATTTAAGCCTGAGCTAAGTCACTTTAAGCTATTCGTCAGTTAATCCAATTTGGTGCAGTCCGCCGTAATTGTTTTATTGTTTTGTTTAGTTTTCTTTCAATTCTCTGTTTGCTAAGATCCATACAAAACAAACAAAGAAACAAACAGTGCACGAACAGTGGTCAATAGCAGTAATTATTACCCACAACCAACAATGTAGCTGGTTTTTTTCGCAGACGACATTAGTCTCGTTGTGTGTCTTGTGTTCCATATTTCACAATCACGCTCACTTTTGTTTCCGTAATCACACAATAGGCACATTGAGCAGGTGCAAACTTCGTCTTATAGCAACGTTAGCCGTTAGCAATCTTAACGGCCTTGTAGGTTTTTATCATTTGGAAGCTTGAATTACGCTTAAAACAAGCCTGAGTCTAAGCCTATTAGGTTCAAGTCATTAAAGTTTCTGTCATTAAAGTATGGCCGATCTTCAAAATAATATGCAAACTTGACAAGTACTGACTGGCTGGCTGCTGTTGTGTATAATCAGAAATACAAGCCATAAATATTCACATTTATCTGCATTTTAGTCTGAGAAAATGCAACAGCCACTAAAGCTCTGTAGCACTGCCTGTGACATGACATTTTACGTCTAACTTTTAGCGTCAAGAGTACTGTTACACACACATTGCCAGCCAAATTGTATTAACAGAGGCAAACCCAAGAGAACAATATTCGTAATGAGGCTACGCATTTGCAGTTTAGTCTTGCACTACTATTTTCGCTATTTGAGTTTGTGACCAACTGTTAATACTCTACAGTCTACACTATATATAATTATGAGTTGAAGACGTTGAGTCAGGTGAGTACTTTTGTTGGATTTGGTAGGCTATTTTTTCACAAAATTCTTTGAAACTAAAACTGATTGGTTCATATGCGCAACTGCCTTTTTATTGGCCAAGTGTTGTTGATTATTATTTTTACTTAACTTTTATAATCTATAGTACCATAGGTTCGAAAACCGTGTTCACATTAGCTCTGAGATACTACTTTGACAGTTTCATTATGGCTGAAAATTAAAAACTTGACTGCTTAAATTACTTACTACTATTATTCCTTGAAAACGACGCCCAACTTTTCATGTTATATTCCTGAAGTACCTGACGTACCAGCCTTGTAAGAATTAATAAGATATTTTATGCCAGAATTTTTATCCAGCTTTTGAATCGCGCGCCAGAGATCAAACAATGTTCAGAATAGCAATGTCAGACGACCAGTGGGCTATTATTTGAACAGATTTCCACATATTTTAAACAGAAAAGGTCATGCGGTTTTTTGTTTCCAAACCAACAGCCGTCTGTTAAGCTGAACTAACACAATTTTGCCGATTTTGACATTTTATAAATTCGCAACATTTACCGATACTGGCTATAAATACGAATATCCGAAGGTTTGGCTTGATCTGTTTTGTGAAGGGCCATTTCCAGTATTTAGTTTTTGATTTCAAATAACCATTACTTCAAATTTTTCGAATAACCAACTTTCTTTAAAACGTAAGTTCTTTCTATGTGCAAATTTAAATTTAAGGCTTCTATAAAAATTATCATCTGATTTGGTAGGAGGAGCATTTTAAACCACTTGGTTAGGAAAATTTAGTTAAATTTAAGACCCTATCATAGGCAGGCAGGGGAAGGAAGAATCTAATCCATTTACCATTAAGTGCCAAAAACTTTGGTTAACCTTTAACAACCGTCTTTGTAGCTTACCTAGTTGGGTGGGTTTATTGGTTAAAAAGCCCATTACCCATAACTGTTACAGTAAGTTACCTTTTGTGCTAGCATTTGTCATCCACCATAGCAGTAAGCGTTTGAAAGTCGAACGTAACTATTTACCTACTTATTTTCTTACCTTTGAGTATCTTACCGACTGCATATTTGAAATGCTTTGCCTCTTATCAAAATTTGCAGCAAAACTTTTAACATGTTTGCTTAATTTCGTTTTAGTGTACCAGTTTATTTGCTCTTCAGTCCGTATTCTAAATAATTCTGAAACAGGTTTTTTGTAATTTTTGTTTAACTATGTTGCGTATAAATCTGTAATTGCCTAAAGTTTAGAGTCCAGTATAAATTTAACAAAAAAAATTACCGAAAAAAATGTTTTCTGGCTTTCTATTAAAGTATTTATTCTCCATTAAAGGCAGTAAAGACACAAGGACAAGATTTGATCAGATGCTGTGTAAAATTGGCAAAATAGTTTCAGCTACTTTTTTTCATGCATAGTATTTTGGATACCAAAATCTTCAAAAAACTGTTACATTCGCCTTGACCATTTGTTCAAACGGTTTCGAAACAATGCGTCCACAAAAGTTTTCCTTTAATTGACATACACTCGTGCCGCTAGTGTGATTGACACCTACATACTTACTGTTTTTCTTTGGCTTTAAAAGATTGCTGAGTCGGCGACAAATGGCCAAATTTGAGGCATAAACTGCTTCTTGCTGGTAATACTGACACACAGCTGTAAGCAAGAATCGACCCTTACGTTTTAAAGTATCGACCATTTATGTTTTTAGACTCGAGATGGCCGCACAGACCTCACCAATATCGAGATGGGACTTCTCGATACTCGCATTCGATCTTTAGATGAGGATCGACGCAGCACTTGTGGTAAAAAATCGTGCATCAAACCTGCTTGTTTTCCAATAACGATCATAATGATTTTTGTGATTTTGATTGTCATGTTTCCCCTGGTGGATTGGGCTGAGCTCAAGGAAGTGTCGCCCAAGAGCTGCCATGATCAGTGCCGGTAAGGTCGATTCAACAATGTTTGTTACGTTTTTTTGTCTGGTTTAATTCTAATTTTCATAGACTGAAAGATAGTGCAAAATAGTGTCGCTGGATTTGATTGTAAGAAATGTAAAATTTGGAATTTTCTGCAAACTCTGTCAAATAAGCTCTCACTTTTATAGTCTTCACGCATACCTAACCTATGTTCTAATCTTCCAAATCCAATTTGCATGTACAGTAAATGTTTCACACAGCCAAAGTACAATGCAAAAGCTTTAAAAACCGTCAAAATGCTGTTTCGGTCTGAACAATGATATTTTTGATTTGCCATGATAAAGACACGTATCGTATTTCTACATATTATGTACGTACTAGCACTTATAATTATTCTCTTGTTCATACTAAAAAAATGCTGTTGTACTTAAAAAACTTAAGAAAGATATTTTGTAACTCAGTTTATTTTAGTTTGGAAGTGGTGGAGTCGATCCCCGAAGGCCTGGTCTACCCCTCGTCCTACCCCGTCAACCCCTCCACCTATCACACCTGGCGCAAGTTGCTCAGGACCGCCTGCACCAATGTCAAGATTGCCTCCATGTATTGGACTATGCTAGGCAAGGATGTCATCCCACATCGCTCTGCTCGTCAGGTCATTTCATTCATTCATTCATTCATTCATTCACTCATTCATTCAATTATTCATTCATTCATTAGTTCACTGCTGATTCGTTTATTTTACAGCAAAAACTATCTTGGGACACTTTACAACCAAAAACCGTCATAAAATTAACCGACTTGCTATGAAAACAGGATGCTATCATCTCTTGGTGAAAAAGATAGGAAACGTTAAAATTATACGTCAATATCTAAATAAAAAGTACATAATAGGAAAAGTATGACGCTCTTCTTATTATGCTTTGGGACATGCGCCCGATGAGGAGCGCAACATAGCCCATTTTTCTACGGTTTTCAGGGGGGTACACCGTACACCTCCCCTCAGTTCAAGACATAGTACTGAACAGAAGGAGGGGTGCCCCCCCCCAGGTGAAAACATTACAGAAGTCTAACGAAGACGCAAGCCCCAAGGCATCGGTAGAGTGTCCTACTATTCCTATGTAGTCTTGCTAAAATAGATTAAACAGATTAATTTAACTAATTAATATAAGAACAATTTTCAATGTTGAGATAGACTTGTTACGAATAATTGCTGTGGCAACTATTAGTTGAATTCATAGTCATCAGTTATTGACAAAAAAATTTAATCTAATCCGTTCAATCTATTTTAGGAAATGGTCTCAGGACAACACCAAAAATCTATTAGGAATTGCAGTTTCGTTAAGATTTCAGAACTGAAATCGAAATGGAAGTTGAACTTTTATGAAAGATAGCATCGAGTCAGTCAAGTGCTGTCGAATTAAACTTCGTAAAATAAAAAAAGTAAAAAACGCAAGAAGATGCTCGTGGTACAATTTACTATATATCTGTAAACGTTCGAAAATTCAATAGG
>JASANF010001112.1:0-50488 GCA_030248245.1 Trissonchulus sp. WLG1_4 | reverse complement strand
CTGTCAGACAATTTTTGTTAGGCGAAAAACATTGAAAATTCCTGAAAATTGGTGAAAAACATCATAAAACTATTTGGATTACAAAAATACTTATAAAAACATAGCACAAACAGCACAGTAAAATACAAGCATTCTAATCCTCAGTGTCAATATTTGAGGGCATAAAATGAATTTGGTAATAGACCATAATAGGGTCAATGTCTACAGCTAAATGAAGGCGGAGGACTCTCGTTCAGTGTTTCAAAAAAGTCTTCACGTCGCTGATAATTTTCAAAAAACTATAGGTAAACGACAATTTTGGGGGCAGGGCAACTCAAGCTTAACTGTTGCCACAACATCAAGCACCCCCGATGAAAACTTTCGTGTCGACACTGTGTTTGAGGAGCGTCTCCGGGAAAAAGGGGGTCCAAACATAACATGCATATAATGTTTTTAAGGTGGGGATGCTGAGAGAACAACATGACTTTGTAAGTTGTCGGGGCAAGTATATACTTGGTAACAGAGAGTAGGCTTGCACAAATGACAAATGTATTTTCCTGCGTAATTTCATCCAAAACAGCGGCTGTGGGTGATTCCATAGTGTCTAGAATATACGTACAGTTTTAGTATAAACAAATCACTACGTGTGTTTTAGTTCATAAAGTAGGGCAAATTTAGGAGTGGTTTTTAATAACCGAACCGTATTCATCAGCATTTGGTTCAGCATTGAGTTATAAAGGCGAAGAGTTCCGCTTAATTTTGATAACTGTATACCTGCGTAGGTACACAGGCGGTCAGTCACGATGCTAATTGTGATCGACAATAGGGGCACGTGGAAAAGCATGAGGGGCTCAGTGTTAGCATTGACCTAGCTGGTGAGGCATGCATGGCATATATCGTGCACACATTTTAAGCCAGCCCATGTCTTAGGTCTCCATAGCCTGTGAGGCACACAGCACATTCTAGTTTTAGTTTTTCGGGATGTTCATACTTAACATGCCGCAGTAAACTGTCGGCACTGAAGAATAGAATAGTATGGAGCCTGCCAGCGGGATGCTTGCCGCAGTGTAGGCAACAAATAGCCATTTTTAGCGAGATGTCGACTGATGTAGTGGTCATTCTGAAAATAGAGATACTGGAATTAAAAAACTTGACTTTGCGTTCAGCGTTGTTATAAATCTGCCGCTTAATTAAAAAATTTCCCCCTCCTGCCCCCCCAAAAAGTTTGTTTTTAGATATATACATCTATTGCGAGACAATATTTTTATCAATACTGGCACAAGAAGACAAAAAATGTGTTTTTTCTACAACGCGGACACCAGTAAAACGTACTCATTTTACAGGTGCAAGACAAGTTTTTCAATACACATACACAAAAACAGTCACGAACAATTTTTGCAAACATTATGGTACTGTGAGTAGATAAATGAGTGAGTTAGGTAATTGCATAATAGTGAGTAAGTGAGTTCCTAATCATATGTACAGATAGTGAGTTAACCTGAACACACAGTTTAACAAGACCTGGCATCCCCATGTAGCCATCTTGAAACCAAAACATATAGTTTGACACAGAGTGGCAAACTTGTGACAGGCGTCCCAGTTAAGCCATTCCCCTGGCGTTATCTCTTCATACCACAGGCCTGGGAAAATAATCAAAACTGAGTGTCAAATTCAAGCACCCAGTCGTGTGGAGCTCGCCGGGTGCCGGTATCCGTACACATCTGCTCCAGACGTGCCAAAATATTGGAGGCTACGCGGCTCTCTGCAACACACAGATAGTGTGTCATGCTGGTATTAGTGTCTACTCCCAGCTCACCAGCAGGAAACTGGTTTACCTTCAGTTTCTTCATATGGAAAGAGTTCAGGTTCTGGCTGCGTAGTCACCACGTCCTCGGCCACGGCCGTCTCATTCACCATATCCTCGTCGCTGGCCTCCTCGCTGTCACGGCTGCTTGCGTCAGACGTCAGAGACACCGTTGAAGGCAGGTCGGAATCGGTTTCTGAGCAAAAAAAAGCACTGCTGTTTAGAACAATGTGATTACGTAACCTTTAGTTTAAATGACTACGAGACCTTTGCCTGATGCCAGTTTGTTTCAAAATAGTACATAGTGTATGTCAACTTTAAAAACTGTAAAATGTTTTTACACTGTCAGATTTCTTTTATGAAAAAGTTTTCACAAATAGTCAATGTTTTCACAGTGCCAAACGTTTTTTACAAAAACAAATTCCAGTACCCATCTCTTCGTCAATCTCCTGAATGTCTCCATCGCTTTCCATTAAATCCTCAAAGTTTTGTGGAACGTGGTGACGCATTTTAGGCAAACTTATATAAGAAAGTAGCTGTAACGGAACACATGCACATTATTTTACTTAGCTATGTTAGTTCTGTATGATCGCTAAAATTAAATTATAAAACTAGTTATTTTAGTTGAATAGTTTTGTTTTCAGTAAAAATAGCTGTTGATTTAAAACGTTCAATAATAAAACAGTTGAATATGAAGCAATAAACTTTTTGAAACTGAGTTTTGCTAAATAAATTTTTACTAAAGTACTGAATAAATACTTCTTTAACGACTACAGTTTAAAATTATGACATTTGCATTGTTCATGTAACCAGTCAACAAACAGTAAATTTAATATTTCACGCCTAGACAAATCTGCGTTAACCTTTTACTGAAATTTGCCATCCGTATGGCCTTGTACTGTAGTCATTGTAGCATACAATACGTTTATCAAAAGTACGTTGGAAAATTTTATATTTTCCAGTTGCGTCAGAAACTGAGCATGCAAATTTATTACGAACAAACGTATTGGCCGAGACGATAACTTGGCCATGATTGACTTTCTCAGCTTGATATTTCAGCTCAGCTTGCGCTGTGGGATCAGAAATTGAATCATAAATATTGCTCATATCGTCCTTTAGTAGCACCTTTTTAACTGTACTGAAGTTAAGATAGTCTTTAGAGTCTCTTTTCAAGGAAATTCCCTTCAATTTTAGTTCTGTTTTTCCGTTGAGCGTTTCATAGCAATACGATTTGCTTCCGGTGGACACAAATCGAACAATTTTGTCCCCCGGTAGCTCGTCCTTCCACTGACCCAGATGCCCTCCTTCGGTAGGTTTGTACTGACCAGGCTTGTGCAGGAACATGATGCTATCTAAATAGCAAAAGACCTGCGTTTAGTGGAAGTGTTACCAGTACTAATACCTATAAAACTTGTAATTTGTAGCAAACTAACCGGTATCGAAATAGCACACGGCATGTTGCAGGCGCTGGAGTTCTCGGCAAAGGACCCTTCTGGCATGCGCAGTCACAAATGAGGCTATGACTGGCGATGAGAAAGGGTGGGTTACGTTTAGAGCAGCTGTGTCGTCTGTATGTGTGCATAGCAGCATTTCGTCGTTGATTATTCTCAGTTCACGGATCTCCTTCGTGTCGCATTGTATCATTTTGTTCAGTTTCCCAGGATCAGTGATGTAGCAAGTGTTTGTCCTGTCGTCAGACTGCGCCAGTTTTCCCCTAAAATTGGTAAGAACCTGTCAGTCGATAAGCAGAATTTGTAGTTAATAAATTGCAGATTATGATAGATACGGAATTAAAAAGGTGTAAAAGGTTTCAGAGAGTGAGTTCAAACATGTCTACGCACCAATCAAGTATTTTAACATGTTGATTCAAAAACATTCATTTGTCTCACCATAAACTATTGACTTGAAGTTTAGCGATTGCTCGGCGTCCTGGATTCAGCACCATTTTAGCAGGATTCACCACAATGCCTTGGTTTCGACAGTTATCAATGTACGCCTGTTGTTGCTCTCGGCAAATGCGGCAGTCGTCGCATTGAGTTTCGCAGCGTTTGTAGTCGCAGTGCGTCTCGGGCGGATATCCTGCAACATCATAAACAGTCTTGTAAATTTTTATTGTTAATGTACTGAGCAATTTGTATATTTTAATGATTCATATTTTTACTTCTACATGTCTACTTCTATTAAATTCGGTACGGTAAAATAGCGGCACGACGGCAAAACTCGAGTTTGTAATGCAAGGTTTGTATGAATACAAACCTGAGGCTTCGATTTTTTGCTGAATCATATCGTCAATGTATTTCGTAAATATGGAGTGATTGGATTTGTAGTGCCAACACTCGTACACTTGTCGCACTTTGTACCCAAGCTGTATCGCGTCTTTCAGCTCTGGACTCGTCCATACGCCACACAAACTCCGTTCTTCATCACTGTGGCTACACGATTCCTGTGACTTTTCTACTGCGCATGTATAGCACAGTGTGAAAACAAGTTTTCCATTTATCCTGTAATGGTAACAGAAAAGGTGCTGTCCCTAATCAAGTTAAATGTAATCCTATGCATACTCCCATAATAGATGTGATATTTGTATATTCTGCGTTTTCAGCTAATTAGTTATATATTTTTATAATTTATATAAAATCAGTACAGTATAGTTTGCTACAAAATCATTTTAAGAGCCTATTTATACCTGTAGAATGTTTTACTCACTTTAATGGCAGCACGGGGAAAAGCAGATTTCGTGGAGTATAGACGCTTGCTTTTACAACGCCAAAAAAATCGTCGCAAGTTTTTTCAGTAAACTGATCACCTTGAGGCAAGTCTTTGGGCAAAAAGACTTGTGGGTGTCCAATAGGATACTCAAAGTGGCCCCCTTTAAATCACTTCTTCTCATTACATACGGGTATAAACTAGTTACGTCCATGTACAAAATATACCAGCCATCGTTAATCTGTTCAGGTGTCAATTCGACAAGTAGCTGATGCGGGGATGTGCGACCCCCGTAAAGAGCTGATCTAGGGGTAATGGGATCCTTATAAAAAACCCAAAATTTATCGTCATGCCAGAACGCTCTGAACTGCTGATCATTTTTCACCATAGCCTTAATTTCATGCTCCCAAACTGCTTTGACGGTGAAACCATTTTGCACTAAATGATTATGCTTCCTCAGTGTATCCAAATAAACGTCTTGATGTGGACGCTGTATTTGAGGATGTAGAGCCATCTGATTAGGAAAGCACTCCGGGCACCTAAAACAGTGGTTGTATCGTATTTTACTATTGCCGTAGTTAGAATTGTAATATTTCAAGGACTCGAAAGCTCGCTTTTCACTGACTGCGCTTATTTTTCTTAACGTAAGAAAAAAGTTAGTAACTATCAATGATTGAAATTTTCAGACTCCGGCTTTGTATTTTTTACCGTTCTTCTACTAAATGGTAAGTGAAATACTCTTACGAATGAAAATAGCATCCCAGAATGCTGATTACTGTCTGCTCCGTTGAAATATATCCGTCAACAGGCAAACCCGCTAAGACAACTTCTCGATGACTGTTGCCAGCGTGTGTTACACTAACCCCTTTCACCATTGCGTAATGCTCAAGATATTTTATTGCAGTAAGAGAGTTGTAGCGCTTTGGATCAGAATAGCCAGCTGGTGGTGTTAATGCCAGGGTTTTAATAGGCATTTTGTATGCACGATAAATTAGTGAGCACATATGTGATAACGTAACGGAATGGTGTAAGGGGTCAATTTGACACTCCGTCAAACAAATTTGTTGAAATGCCATCATGGATTGCCTGAGTATTGTTACGTCACTGGAACAGTACCTAAAAACCAACGCAATCTCACAGTTTCTGCAATTAAAAACAGTACGTATCATAATTTTTGGTAAAAATGGACATTACTGTGACTTACTGGATTGCTTGCTGTTTGAAGCAGAACTGGCGAGTTTCCTGCTGTTTGAACCAATTAAGGAATGTCTGCTTTTCCTGATCTGACTTGAACGCACGGCTGTCATAGTAGCTCACATCTGGCCACGACCCATTGTAGGTCCAGTTGACCGTGTTGTTGGCAAACGAATATGGAAAGTATCCCTAAAAATAAACATGTTTTATTTCAGATCATGCCGTCAGTGATGCTGCTCATGCTGATGATCTGGACCTGCTGCTGTGTAGTAAGTTGTGATAGTTTTTTACCTTGGCTGTTTCCTGAATGTTGAACATGGCGGGTAATTTAGCTAATGCGCAAGGAAGAAATAAATAGGAATCTTTAAATTTAGTTTTTCCCATTTCCATTAAAATCAACTTGCAGCCATTCGATAAAACTTTTGGCGGAGTTCCTCGTGTCACTAGCTCCTCCAGTATAAACCAATGATCAAATTTTCCACCGTTATGAGCAAAAATAACAGACGGGTTTTTCTGATTAACAAAGTTACAGAACTCTGACACAGCTGTCAACCCCCAAAAAGTATATTCGCCGACGGGGCATTTGTCGCACTGTAACGTAGCGGTTTTGACGTCACAGTGGTTGCAGACAAGGTGACAAACAATTAAGTAAGGTTTCATGGTTAAATCAGGCAGAACGTAAGTTTCGACATCATAAAAAAGCGTACAAGTACTCAGCGGGGGATTGAAGTTGTTTAAAAGGGGGCAAAATGTAACATAAGTGTCCCATAGGAACAAATTCGCGACAGTTTCGGCACTTGTAGCGCCCGCACAAGTGCCTTGTCTGTGTTTCATCTCGGCATATGCGTTTTAAACACTTGTCACACTTTCGAAAACGTTGGCAAGTGCCATTGCGTTTGTGGGTTTGGTAACAACTACTATTTCTAAACAAAACGCTACAGTCACAGCACTTCAATGGTTCAACGGGTACTAGCAGACATTGTCTTTCTTCACAGTTTGAGCATTTGGCAGTGCATCTGTGTCTGTGCACATATAAAAGCCCACAGAAGTCGCACATTTTTCGTTTCCCAAAGAAAGCTGTGAGCTTCGTTATCAAGCGAAAATGCGATTTATAAAGATAAAGATGCGCCTTCTGTGCTGCCACTGGACCCGTAAAAATTATCTGATTGCCCGTTTCTGCGTGAATTATAATCAGTTGTATATTGTGTTCGCGTGCGAGATAAATACCTATTCTCCCCCATTCATTCACGCCTGCTGGAGTGGAGAAATTAGTTCCAGTTTTAATACAAAGAATTCTTGCTTGCTGCTTCAGTACAGCGCTTTGCCGGGGGTTTTTCCACCAGAGCTTCGTCGAACGATTGCCCTCGGTTCTGTTAATTAATATGGTAGCTGCTACGCACAAATAAAAACATGCGTTGCTTGTGTTTTGGGGATTCCATAGCGTTTTTTTACGCTTTAGAAAGTTTTCAATTTCGGTTAGATGTCGCTTTTTCAATTGTCCTCGACCTCTCTGACAGTCAACCCGTCTAATACTTATAGAAACAGGCTCCTCCGCTCCGAAATTATCATTAGAACTCATTAGATCCTCAATTTTTTGAAGGATTAAGCCCGGCGAAAATTCCGCCGCTGGCATTAGAGGAGTGTTTATTGGGAACGCGATGCTGTCAGATAATACACAAGTCTGTACATAACAGTTTTATCCCCCAAAGTTTCCTTTGTGACGTCCGAAAAAATCGTCTTCATAACGTCCAAAAGATGACCTTTTTTCGCAAGGCTCATCCCTTCTTCTGACATTTTCACCCGCAATTCACGCTCTGCCGCGCCAAACTTTTTATTATGGCGCCATTTTTCATGAATAACATCATATAATGGAGAGAAAGGCATAGATGGCATTTGCGTGTCTTGTAAGGGGAAATCATTAGTAGAAGTGGATGCAGAAGTAGATGGTTTACCTCGATCCTGGTTCACAGAAGTTTTACCGTGGTACGTGGCACTGTGTCGCTTCAGCGCGGACTTATAGCACGTCTTGTAAGAGCAAATTGGACACCGGAACTGCTCGCGATGATCGTTTCGAATGTGTGCTTGCAATGACTTAGCATCAGGATATCGTTTCTGGCAGTGTGGGCATCTTCGTGAACCTAAAATAGATAATGGGTTTTTCAGGTTGTGTACTGTGAATGCCTTTGCTCTGGCACTACACAAGTTTGCCGAGGGGCTGGTTTTATTGGGGGTTGCCGCGAGGCGACGAATCTGATTGTGGTGAAGACTGGTATGTGCACCCCCGATTTGGCCCTCATTATGCCACATCTGCGGCATATCGCTGTGAAGAAAGACGAACGATTTTGCCAGTGTCTCGAGTTGCCAATCATCTGCCAAGCTGTCATTACTGGCTGCTCTGGTTTACCCATGAAGTCTTGGTTAGTATGGTAACGTTTTTGTTCTCATATAACCATTCAACCTCATGTAACCTCAACGTAACTAACCTAGCATTTTTGTTCACTTACTAACTTTTTTGAACTGACATTTATGTTTGCACTGATCACCTTAGCACAATAAGCCCAAAAAATGAATAGCAGCGTGTTTTGCAGTTACTCACCAGAACACCCAGTGAGAATTAACTTGGTCTTAACCGTTATTTTACAGTGGAACGACCCTAAATTGGAAAAGTCCTGTGTTTGGAACTGCCGGCGTGGCTGTGATTTTGCTGCTAGTCTGCTTTTGCTGCTGGTGGCGCCGCAAAAAGATGCGATTAGCAGAAAAAGAGCGTTGGCGGAATTACAACCGGTAATTTTTATCTCTTTTTGCTCTAATTTTTTTCGTACTTAACCCATGCTCTAATTTTAGTCATACATAAGTGACGTAACCGAAGGAGAATAAATTACCGTACCAGGAAAATTGCACAAGCGACCCAAAATATTACGTAAATTAAAAATCAACAAAATAAAATGTAGCTCTGTTTAGACAAGCTGTCGTTCCCGTTGGTAACCGAGAGATGATCACCTATGGTCACTATTACTACTTTCATAGCACCGAACAGATGGAGTACTTTACACCTCACAATTATTACTTACGTCGTCGATTCTATTTAGGCGACGATTCAACATAACACTGCGGCACTGTCGGCTCTATAATGGCTCTGGCAGAGGCTGTTCGCATGTTCCATACAGTGCTCAGCAGCCATCCGAACAGTCAGTGTAAGATGTACATGTTTGCTTTCAAAGTAATGTTTTAAAACAGTTGCAACTTGAAATTTGAAAAACAGCAACTTGAAATTTAAAAAAATTAGGGAACCATTTTCGTTTGAAAGCAAGCATTCTTGTTGAATTTTAAGTGTCAAATATTTTTTACTCTAGAACATTTTTTGTAAAAAATTTTTTTAACAGTTATAAAAGTTTTGAAAAATTAGTACTGCAGTCAGTTTTTGAAAAAGTAAGTTAATGAAGCTGGTACACAAATTAAACAACTTTCTTACTGATTATACATCGTACATAGAGGTAGGTTTTATTTGAAATTTTTTTTGAAAAGTGAGTAACCAAAAACGTTGCTATTCACAAGTTACGGCTTTATTTCTCTCAACTACTTAGCTCGCATGTCTACCACAATATACAGCATTAATATATATGTATATATTGCATGTGTATAGTGTATAATTTACAGAAAAATTTTTTACAGTATTACGTATATGTTGCATGTACAGTGTACATCCATATCTTTTATTTGTTGCACATAATGAACCCATTCAGATACACTCAGGTTTTGATGTCCTAGAATTTCAGTTTTGAATTGGCCATGGTGAAATTAGAGTACGGTTTGTACACTGAATGTATCAAAATGGGGTTTTGCTCAACATTTTATTGCTCAATTAAACTCGGCATTAATGCATTCAGCCGCATACCGATTACACTGAATATCATAGCGCACATGAGTTATGCTAGTTGCTTTGATTTGTTCTCAATAAAAAGCTCGCAAACACGGCACTTGAAATAAATTGAAAAACTTATACACATTTATTGCTTTCAATTTTATCTCTTGATTAACCACAAAACACTGGAGTTCTTAAATTTTTGTCTTAACCACAAATGGCTGAAATTCTTGAATTTTTTTTTAAAGTTTACACTTTACTAATTGTTTGCATGTCGACTGTTCACAATGAGAATATATACGTACACATAGTATCACTTATTTGTTATATAGTCAATGTGTAATATGAAAAATTCTAGTACACTCAAGTATGTAATTTCGTGAAATTTCAGTTGCCTGGATTGACCAAAAAAGAAATAAGATGCACATAATTTTGTTACTGAGTGTATAAGAATAACAATGAATTTATGCTCAAATTTTATTGGCCAATCACATTGCCATAATTACACAACCATTGATTCATATATTACGTATCATAGTATAGCGCACATAAATTAGTTCCTTTCATCTGTTCACAATAAAAGAACGCAAGCATACTACTTAAATTATTTAATTTGAAAAGTTAGCACATTTTTGCTCGATGGTTGTTTTGTCTCACAAATATTTTGTATGCACTATAGCATTTTATGTACAATACATGTTGCACACTAGCATGATATTTTGTGTACAATAAAACTAACCTTTTTGATTGGTTGGCTCCATAGGCGATGATGACAGCGGCAGCGGGCTACAGTATCAGGAATTAAGTAAGGGGCTATGGCAATGACCGTCTGTTGGTGGCATATAGAATTATGAAATTAGGGCTTGCTGGGGATGTGATGCTGAAGAAAATTATCAGGCAGCGAAAACACGACCGCTCTCCGGCCCTCAGACTTTATCAACTGATAAAAATTTGGGGTTCGGAAAGGAAATTCTGTTGTTTATCCCCGCCAAAATTTTAGCGCAATTTTACAGCTGCAAATTTAATTAGATTTGGAAGTTGGTTTATAAGCAAAATTATAAATAACTTCCGTTTTCCATGGTCATCCGCATTGTTATTGTCCATTACAGTGACCAATAACTATAGTGCAGCAGACTATTTCAACTCGTCACAATAAGCTTGATTGCCGCTTTTGTGGCTTTTTAATTTTAGCGGGTTTTGTAAGGTCACCAGAGGCGCAACGACTATACATATGTCTGTTATTTGTCAATTTTTAATTACCTATTTACTGTTTGGAAAAAGTCCATCTGCTCCCTAGGACCTGAAATACACACATACGTAAAATACATTACATACACTGAACACTATGCTCATCATATACAAACACCATTAAATACACATGAAACACAACCCCAACCCGTACCTATTCATCAACTATACACATATGAAGTATGGTACAAAAAACACTGGTGTTGCGTGACTTTCAGAGCACCAAATGTGAGTGAATTAAACTTAAACAGTAATTAATTAAACAGTAATTAAACTTTACGTGTATACAGTGTAGTTATACTTCACATATTGAAATTTAGCTTTTTTTGCTTCTCTACCTAGAGTTATTTTTAATTTTTAACAAACTTGTCGGTTTTGAAAATATGTGGTTTCAAAGTCGAACTCTGAGGCAATAAGGCCACATTGAGCTTGAGCAACATTGTTTACATTGAACTTTTTTAGCTGCTCGAGTAACTGAAAAAGCTATCGATTTTTTCACCGTTTCCGCTTCGCTCGAGCAGCTGAAAAGAAGCTGGAGCAGCTGAAAAAAAGCGGATAAGTATGGCGGTCACTATAGACTTTTTGCTCCATTGCCATGACACCACTGCAGTTTCTGCTTTTTTCAGCTGCTCCAACTTTTTTCAGCTGCACGATCATCTGGAAAACACTCAATGGAAACATGGCATAAAAATCATAAAAAAATCTCTAAACTATTTGAAAAATAAAAACTTGTTCAACTGCAAAGAGCTGAAGGTTATAATAATATAAAATTTCGTAGAAAAATACTGTATCTGTAATTTGTAACCGAATGCCGTACAATTGGTTTAGTATTCACACTGCTTATGTTTGAGTCTGATGCTTCCGAAAATGGCTTCTTGTGCAATTTTTTACACAGAACGCAATAAATTGTTTCAATTTTTAACTACGACCAATAAAATCTGCGTATCGTCTGCCTGCAAAACCTCAAAAAGCGTTGATGCACTGGCTTACTTGCTGAATTTGTTCGTGCGTGTTGAACTTTTGTCTAAATATAGCAACTTGCCTCCAACTCTTTTGACTCTCGTTAAAGCCGATTCACACGCTGCGATTTTACTGCGATTTTGCCGCAGCGTTTTTGCCGCTGCGGCAAAACGCAGCTTGCCGCAAGCAGAACGCAATGTCTGAACAGACGCAGCGTTTTTAGTGCGGAATGCCTGCGTCTTGAATTTGCCGCAGCGTTTTAAACGCCAGACTGCAATTCGACCTGCGATTTCATTGCGTTTTGACGCTACGTTTGTGTTGGTTTAAACAATTTTTGCTTAGCACTTTGTCATTTTTTAGTAACAGTGAAGACGCAGCAAACTGACCTGCGAGACGCACTAAGGCCGCAAAGCTTGTTCAGACGGTGCGTTTCGCTTGCGACACCCTGCGGCTTGCGTTTTGCGTCAAAATCGCAGCGGCAAAAACGCACCGTGTGAATCGGCCTTTAGGTTTAGGTTTGGGTCACGTTTAGGCTTAGGCTCATGGCTTAGCTTAGGCTTAGGCTGAGGCTGAGGCTCAGTCTTAGATTGAGCTCTCCTTCCTGCAAGGCTCAACACGTGTGAGTGTGCGTGTGTGTTTTCAAAAATACTCAAATTTAGCCTTTGGTTAGGATTTAGGCTTAGGCTTAGGCTCAGGCTTAGTCCCAGTGGCGTACCCAGGGGGGGGCTAGGGGGACATCAGCCCCCCCCTTCGCGATTTTAGCCCCCCCCTTCGCGATTTTAGCCCCCCCCTTTTTTCACTTTTTTCCTGTGGTCTTCTTTGGTTTTATGACACCGCTGAAAAAATTTTCCGGCACGTTCCCAATTGACTAAAATTACACTGAAATTTCAAAAATTTTCCAAAATTTTCTTTCGAGGGGATCCCGCCCCTAATTCATTACTGCTCTAATGTATATACATGACTTATATCTGCTATGGTGCATTAATAATGAGTAATGCTGACAACTATTATTGGTATTTAGTTATATATTTTGTGTGGCTTTTAATTAAAAACCGTGTGGTGGGTGGAGTGGAGGACGAACGTCTAAGGACAGCCCTTGTCACCCATGGTTTTTCTTCAATTTTTTCCTGTATACAACGTATTTTTCAGGTTTGCTAGTCCCCCCATGGGCCGATTTTTTGTGCTTTTTTTATCTAAATAGGTTAAAAGTTTGAAATATTTGACATAACAAAATCTGACTCTGAACAGACCGCTGCTACAACTATGATTTCACGACAAGTGTTGCTTAGAATTGGTTTTTCTATGCAATTATTATTTCAAAATTCTAAAAATACTCCAGCTTCTGGGGGGGGGGGCTGCCAAACCCAGACCCCTGCAACCACTCTTTTTTTACTACCAGTGTTGCTTAGAATTGCTTTTTCAATGCAAATTTTATTTCAAAATTCTAAAAAAGCTTTAGCTTCTGGGGGCTGCCGCCCTCAGACCCCTGCAACCACTATGATTTCACAACAACTGTTGCTTAGAAATGGTTTTTCAATGCAAAATTTATTTCAAAATTCTAAAAAAGCTCCAGCTTCTGGGGGCTGCCGCCCCAGACCCCTGCAACCACTCTTTTTTTACTACCAGTGTTGCTTAGAATTGCTTTTTCAATGCAAATTTTATTTCAAAATTCTAAAAAAGCTTTAGCTTCTGGGGGCTGCCGCCCTCAGACCCCTGCAACCACTATGATTTCACAACAACTGTTGCTTAGAAATGGTTTTTTAATGCAAAATTTATTTCAAAATTCTAAAAAAGCTCCAGCTTCTGGGGGCCGCCGCCCCCAGACCCCTGCAACCACTATGATTGCACGACATGTTGCGTAAATAAAATTTTTTTGCAATATCAATGAAATCAGTAAAAAAATTTTAAAAAGCTGAACTTTCTGCAGACTGCCGCGGACTGCGTGTGCGTTTTCACCCTTTCACCCCCCCCCCCCGGTCGTCGACCATCAGTTCAGCCCCCCCCCTTCGCGAAATCCTGGGTACGCTACTGCTTAGTCCCAGGGTTCTTGTTAGGCTTAGTTTGGGCTTAGGCTGAGGTTTAGGCTTAGTTTTGTAATTTTGAAATTTATATGTTTATGTGATGAGCCTTGCAGGAAGGAAAGGCACGTCAGTCTTAGACTTAGACGAACCACTAACCAGTAAAACAATTCTTCAAAAAATTAAGCCTTGTTGTCACGTGACGTTGCTCAAATTTAATTTGCTCGGAGCCCGAGGCAAGTGCTGTATGTAAAAACGCTCGTGAAAGTTGAATAAAATCAGTATTGTCCAATTTTTTGCAGTTTTTTTATAGAGATGTGCGCGTCAAAATATCCGAAATCGTATTTTGGGCATTCTTTAAAAAAAGAAAGGTTGTTTTTGCTGTTTTTTAAACATGGCCCAAATCCTTGATTCCAGGAGCGACCCTAAGTAAATAAAGGTTCATTACAAAAATTATCCACTATATATTCCCCACAACCGCACTCAGAATTCAGAGACTGAATTTTATCTGAAGAAGTTAAGTGCTGCCACAGGAAAAGCGGTGATCCGAATTTTCGGATCAAGTGCAGTTGGGGGGGGGGGGTGTGATAATGAATGACTATTCGATTTTTTGTAATGGGTGAAAATTAACTTTTTTGCTATTTTAGCACAAAAATTTGCGAAATAACAGCACATGCACAAGCAAACATATTTAACCGGGCGAAAACATCAGAGCTAAAACTTAAGTTCAAATGACTAAGTCACATAGTTACAAGCTTATATGGGTCTGGGGGCGGCAGCGTGAGTGTGATTTTTAGGCCGAGTTTAGTCAATTGGAGACGTGAAAATACACATTGCTAGAGAGGGGTAGTCATCTCCATTACAACTGGCAGTAATATAAGTTCTGTAATAGACTAACCGCTTCGTTAGTCTTGCGATTTTTTCTCAAAATTTGAACTTTTGGCCAAAGTTTGAACAATGAAAATTCTCCGGCTCCGGCACTTTTTTTGCCGGAGCCGGAGCCGGAGGCTCAAATCCGGCCGGAGCCGGAGCCGGAGCCGGAGCCTCCGGTCGATCGCTAGGGGCTGCGACCCTCTAAGGGGGGCTCAAATCCCAAAGGGGGGGGCTGCAGCACACCCAGCCCCCCCTAAATACGCCACTGGCCTGAGCCTAAGCCTAAGCCCCATACTAAGCCTAAGCCCAAGCCTAAATTAAGGTCAAGCTTGAATTTGGTCAACAATTGGACGTTTTTGGCCAATTTTTCGGCAGGAACCCGGTCAAAGAGCCTTTGTTTTGATACTAAAAATACAAACAATAATCCGACACCATTTAGACACGATTAGAACGGAAAATACAAGGGCTTCGGAAAAAAAATTGCGAAAACGTCCCTCACTGAGAGTTCAGATTTTGGGGGGTCGTATTTCAGAAAATCCAAAAAATGAAATACGGGTTCTTAAGCAAAAATGCTTCCCGCAAGGTGCTCTACTTAAAAAAAATAGGTCCACTGTTTCCCCCCCTAACTGCATTTAACCCGAATTTTCTCTAAAACACCGTCCTACACTTAGGAGGTAGTTCTAAGGTTATAAGGATGTTTTTATTGATATTTCGTAGCGTTTTCGGACAATTTAATTGAAAATTCGGATGCATGAATTTTGTCAGAAAATTCTGTGAAACAGATTTTAAAAATTGGAATTTATTTAAGACAAAATTTAGACAAAATTCGGATATTTTTAATATGTCTTAATTTTCTGTCAATACCCTCCAAAAATGATTTCTTGAAATTAAGATAAATTTAAGACCAATTTAAGTCCAAAAATCATCTTAAATTTACCCCATTTCTGTCTAATAGATTTTATAGGCTTTTTATAGACAAATCAGACATCTTAAAAATATCCAAATTTTGTCTTAAATAAACGCCAGTTTTTGAGAATAGTTTCACAGATTTTTCTGACAAAATTTAGACATCCGAAATTCCGAATTTTCAATTAAACTGTCCGAAAACGCTACGGAATATGTATTAAAAGCTCTTAATAACCTCCGAATTACCTCCGAAGTGTAAGACCGTGATTCAGAGAAAATTCGGATCACCGGTTTTCCTGTGTGGTTTCTCATATCAATTTCAGATACTTTTAGAAATTTATATGCTAATTAAAAATGTAAAAAAAACATGTAAATTTTTTCTGACGATCATTTGCCCCACCCTTTGCAGTCTAGACACCCTCTTAGAGTGGTCGCGTAGCACCTCCTCCAGAGTCTAGTGGCGGTAGTTAAAGATGCAGAGAAGTGAGCACGTACCGTGGCGTAGCCAGGGGGGCCACCCTCAAAAAAATTTGGGTCGCTTAGCACCCCCCCCCCCCCCCGGTAGACAAACTTCGAAAAACTTTCGGGCAAAAAAGCACGTTGGCCCCTCCCTCAAATTGATCGCTACGCCACTGAGCACACCCCGGTCGCAGGTTTGGTGCAGCAGGGTCAGACTAAAGCGACAAATATTATTGGCGTTATTAAGGTGGCGCTCCTGAAATGTGACTTGAAATATGGCGCTCCTGAAAACGGCAGTCTGGGGCCAATTTTAGATGCACAATGGCAAGCTGGTGTAACAGTATGCCTAAACACAAAAAATGAAGTTAAGTTACAAAATAGCCTTCACTGTAGAGCAAACGTGAGTGGAATTGCGGCTTGCGATTTCTCTTCACAGCTACATAGCTGTTGCACAACCAATAGCTCATTTTGCTAGCCATACCGTGATCGAGCGGTCGCAAAATGTCATTTTTGATGAATATGATTGATATATTGAAAAACACTAATTCACGATTTTAGAAAATCGTAAATTTGACTAAATTTCTTAAATACTATCGATTTGCTCAAAATCAAATTTTGCGACCGCTCGAAGACAACGCACCTATGCATCTATGCATCTATGTGCCAAATTTTAATTTTCTTCGTTGGGCCAATTTTTTAAAATCGCAAGCCGAAAATTTGCGTTTGTACTCACACGCACTTTATTTCAGCATCACGCAGAAAATACTGCTTTATTTTACAAAAATTTTACACCACACTCAATAAAACACCGAAAATTTCATGTTTGTTTAAGTAAAACACAACTGCTTGTGTTTTTCAATCTTCCAAAATCAATACATATATACGTGAAATGCACTGGCTTGTACAGCTATTTCAGTGAAAATCCATTTTTCTTGCTGAAAAAGCTCAAAAATTTTCAAAAATTTCATGTGATATGCACATCAAATCAAAGGAAATTCAAGCCTGAACAACTTTTGTTCTTGCGATGTATGGTTATTTTTGCGAATTTTTGAAATAATGGCCAAAACCCACATTTCAGGAGCGCCACCTTAATAGTGATATTACTGATTGAACGGGATCCTTATTTCCCGATCCCGATATGTATATATGTCATTGTTCATCTTATGTTTTATGTATATGTAACTCTAGTTTCAGGGGTTATTAAATTAGTTATAAAAGTTGCGCACAGGAATTCTTCTGCTTATGTGATCTGAAAAACTGTTCAGCTCACCGAACCCAGCCTCACGAAAGCCTCACAACTACACGCCTCAGCGCATGAATGGATGATGACCGATTCTTCTAAAGAAGGGCATCTCAGCCAGCTGCAGGTTACAGGTGAGTCGATCGATGTCAGTAATGTATATATTATGTACCTAGATTTTTAATAAAAACGGTGCAAAAACTAGGTCGTCCACTTCAAGCTGTACAAATTAGCAAAATCAGAAAGAAGTTTATGCTGTCACAATAATTAAACTGACGGTTGTATTTTAACTGAGACTGCTTCGGTGGTAACCTCGGGAGGATGGCAATCAAAAAGGAAAGGACGGCATCGTGCCCACTAAACACGTCACAAAACAAGTGCATATTCATTGTTTCAATTGTGTATATTATATTATTATAACATGTTGGCTGTCCAAAATTTGAAGCGGCCTTTGCCAATTCTTCCAAATCTGAAACCACCCTGCATAGTCAACTAAAATGACCCTAAATTTAGAAAAATTTTCGTAAAGAAACCCGTTTCTACCTGCTTTTGCTCAGATTTTCTACATTGCTTGGGGAAGTTGTCTTATACTTATCTCGCTCGCTCTTTCATATATATATACTTGAATTGCAAAATCAGTCAAAATTTTTATTGCATGGACCAGAAAGACGCTATTGTTTGTTAGCATCATATCTACTTTTGCATTTCAGTGCTTTCGGCCAAGCTGCACAGTCAGTCTTTATTTAAGCCTGACCTGTATGTAGAGCTTTTGGTTGATGGAAACCCGGCCAAGAAAACCACAGTTCAAAAGCGAACTTCTGCTCCCCATTGGAAGGAGAGCTTTGTCGTGTAAGATTGATAATATTTATATGTATTAACGTTTTCCAGTGTCATATTGTCGTTGTTTGGCGACAATTTGAAGTGGTTTATAAATAGATATCAATAGATTTATCAATGGAATAGATAACGTAGCACACTAGATACGAGTGTAAGCCGGCGCTTTTCCAGTAGTTGAACTGCTTGTGACACTGATCATTGATGCGTATTACGCCGTCCGTACCCAGTTTCGTTCATCTCTTATTCGTTCTTTTCATAAGATTGAATTTCTTCTTCGGATACGCCTGGCATACGGGAACCTGTAAACGTCTTGAGCGAAGTGTGATTATTATACTGTCACATGGGGTGTAGGTAGACACCACACATGTGCAGCTGAGGAAGTCTGGGTGTAGCCGTCGACGTCATATATACCTTATGGAAGCGTTGACGAATTTCAATTTTTTAATTCCTGTAGTTATGTATGATTTCTCAGTTTTGTTTCAGACTTGTGACAGAAACGTCTAATTTGGATTTCCGACTGTGTCGAAAGACAGCACTTTTTGATGATGGCCTTTTGGGTCAGAAAATCCTCCGACTAGCTCATGTGATAAAGGAAAATAATGGAAAAAGTTTGTTTATATGTGTTTTATCATGTTTACTTTGTTGTTGGTTCTGACAGGGGCGTGGTCATGCGATGAGAATAAAAGGAATCGCTTTAGAAATTTTTCATGAAAAAATTCTAATCAAAAGTTTTTGCAGCTGGGTCGGTCAATAATTCCATATGTATGTCGTAAGTTGATGAAATTATGCTGAAGTAGCAGAAAATCATCCAGATTTTAGGGAGTTTTGATAAGAAGTTATATTAACTGGATTAGATTCATTATCGAGATTAACTTCAGTAATACAACATATTAAGATTATCGAAAGCTTATGAAACTTTGTAGAACGGCTAAACTGTAACTTGCACATTTACTTGCCACATTTTATGAATTCATGTTAATCCTAGGTTGAGTTATGACGTTATAGACTATCTAGCGTAGTACTCTGACCGTTCGAAGTATTCAGTTATGTAGTTATGTGTAATATTATATAAATCACTGGAAAAGATAATGTATTATATTTCTGTTTAGTGGCAAATCTGAAACTATTGTTGCCGCTGCAAAACAAGGATAACGGACGCACGGGTGAACTGAAGGTAATGCTCAGCGGGGCTCTGATGAAGCGACACAGCGCACAGCACGCTAGCAACAATCTGCCCACTGCCAACGGCTCCCAGGGTGAGTGTCAATATTTGTCTGCGCAATGCACAGGAAATATAATACTAAAGTCTGACTAAAAATTACTGGACCATGCAAAGTTTGAGATATAAGGGTTAATTTAGTTAACCTTAGTTAATTTAGTTAACTTATGCTACTTAAACCAAATTTGTGAATAGGGTCTATGTGGTAGCTGTTGTGTTTCAAAGCTTGTCCTGTGTCTTTAGCGGGCTGAGGGTTTTTGTCGTATCTACCAGATTCTCTAACTGTTTTTTGGGCAAAGAGTTTTTTGTTGTAACGTTGGCTGTAGAATTTTTAAGGCTCTGTTTACAAATTCGGATGAACTTGATTACATAAACTAAATTGCCTTATCTAGCTCAATACTGAATCGTAGAAATTTCTTCAAGACTTCAAATATGACACAGTTATTCCGCTGCGTTTATTTTGTGTATGACTTGCGTACAGATGCAGATTTTCAGAAAGAAGCTTAAACCTTGTGTAGTTTCTAAGCTTTGAAGAGAAGAGTGTATATTTTTTGAAAACAAGCATTTTATAACATTTTTTATTTTCAGCTTCAGATGTGGCGGCGCATGGCAGCGAGCAGATGAACGGGGACAGAGGGGATGATGCGCTCAGTGGGTCACGCTCAGCGGACAGTTTCGTGGTGGAGTCAGCCGAAGCCGATTTGGCCAACGGGGCTGTCAGACTCAATCTGAGTGACGAGGACGCTGCTAATCAGTCCACTGGTAAGCATTTGAGCAGTTGAAGAATATAATTTTTTTATATATTCAATTGAGTTTTTTATAACTTGTTTTTTAGAAGCAACTATTTGTATGTGTATAAATCAGCATGTTCGAAAATGGTATAAAAATCAACTTAGTCGGTAGTGACAAACGGGTGAAGGGACGCTTTTTTATGCACACAATTAACTGTTGTGTTTCACACAATATGATATTTACACGTACAATTTTGCAGCCCCTAGTAAAAAATTCTCAACTGCAATGGTCCCAGTTCTTTACATTTGTGCTACGCCTTTACATATGGCTACCATCTGTGCAAATTTGAAGCGAATCGGAGAACCTAATATTTTCACTCTTACAGATCCCCTAATACCCCTAATGGAAAAGATTTTGATTTTGTCATTGCTGTTTGTAGGTTCAGCGGATGTCAGCGCCGCCGCAGTCCGCAGCAGTGTGAGCAGTCGTCCGTTAAGCGATAGTCAGCAAAATGCCGCGGCCTCGGCACCCCCCAGTGCGAGTAGACAAAGCTCAAGTGCCGCCGGCGAAGGCAATACCGGTACCGGGGGGGACCTGGTCCTTAATGGATCCGTCTCACGTCAGGACTCAGCTCAGAGCAGCAACCCCCAGACCCCCCCTGTGACCTCAGGCGGCGCACCCCCTCTCCCACCCCGACCCAAGGCCCCCCCGAAAAAGAGGGGTCGTAAGGATCGAGATTCAGGCTCGGCGTCTGGATCTCAGGCTGATCCAAATCAACCTTCTACGAGCGCTGGCGCAGCCGCTGGTGCAAGTGGAGTGCGTTTTATTAAAATTTTATTCTATTATTTATTTATTTTTTATTCCAATACGTAGCTCGTTTCTGTTTAGTATTTGTGTTCTATACGCTAAGGGATTTATTTACGAAGCTATACCAGGTTGGTATGGCTTAGTGTTTACATAGAGGGGTTTATTCATTTAATATAATTTGCAATTTTGTTTAGTGTGTTTAGTTTTACTATTTAGTTTTAATTTAAAATAATTCTCACATGTTTAAATAACGTAAAGTTAATACTCACAACTATGGTTATGCAGGCATATAAGCTCCGACATTATTGATCAAGGTAATTTACTATAGTTTCTTATCCCCTCGATCTTGATACTGTTATCAGGAGCCGGATGCCCCCTCGTCAGCGGCCGGCAAGGCAGGCACCCGGGACACGATTGGGGGCACGGGGCGCGGAAGCACGGGGGGAGCCACGGCAGACGACGAACCACTCCCGGCTGGCTGGGAAATTCGCTACGATCAGTTTGGCAGAAAGTATTATGTTGATCATAATACCAAAAGCACCACCTGGGAAAGACCGTCTAGCAGTCCGCTGCCTGCTGGGTTGGTAGTTTTTATTATTAATTTATGAAGATAATGAAATTTGATTGAGGCTGAAATTAATCAGAAATTGAATAATAATATTGCGTGGCAAAATTTTGTATGAAAATATTACGTAAATTGTGGTCAGTCGCACTTTCTCAATCCAGCGTCACAAAATGCAGACTGTATTAATTTTAATTGTTAGCAATGGTATATGGGTCCTATTTCAGAGCCTAACGTTCCAAAGATATTCTTTAGTATAGGCTGTAATTTCACATTCCAGATTTTAAGGAGTATAAAATTAGCTTGTCACATGATTATTTTGTAATTTTGCCGGCTGAACTGACCCTAATTGAATTCAGGTGGGAGATGCGTCGCGACCCCCGGGGCCGGATGTACTACGTGGATCACAACACTCGCACCACGACCTGGCAACGACCCACGCAGGAGGTCATCCGGGCCCACCAGCAGTGGCAGAATGCCCGAGACGAGGCGCTGCAACAGTGGCAGCACAGATTCCTCTATGTAATTTAGAACCCATTTCTTTACCGGATTAAACGGACTGGGCTTATTTCAGTTAGAGGTTTACGAATGGCATGTCGGATTAAACGAACTGAACGAAATACAATAAGACAGATGCTTTGGTTTTGGCTTGAAGTAAGGCTGTTCTGAACGTTAGCTAAGGCAAAAGAATAACAAGATAGCACAACACAAATGATCACCTAATCACAACTCGGCAGAACTGTGGAGTTAGTACATGAAATTTAATTTTTAAACCGGTATAATTTAACGTCGGGTGAGTTCTAAAAGGACGTAAGTCCAAAAATCAAGTTTTGAGATACAGGCCAAAATAGATTTTTCGCTTTTACAGCCTTTCACAGAGTCGTTTGTCTTAAATGTTTAGTGTATCAAAGTTGTAGCTTATGGCGAGCTTTAGCAATTTCAAAGGGTGCCTAGTGTCTAGCATGTGTGTAGGCAGTAATATCACGTGATTTTGGATTTACGTCCTTCTGACGCTATGTACTTAAGCTGTCAGTAAAAGTAACTTGAAGGGCTTAACTCCATTACTGCACAGCGTTCTCACTAGAAACAGACAGATAACCCAAAATACAATTGTGTCCCAATTGACAGCTTCAGTGACATGTTTTTGTAGGATTATATTTTGCTACAAATAACGCATTGATCCTTTTCAGGGTTAAAAAAGAAAATTTAGTTAATTAAACTAAGTGTCAAAATAATTATCTGTTTACTACATAAAACTGATATTGACCCGTCTGGGTGATCAGCTTTTGGTGCACAAGTGGGGTTATTCGCCACAAATAGCCTTTGCACATTGTGGGCTTCCCGGTTGTAGATACTCAAGGTACCACAGAAATGTGATTGCATAGCCGAAAAACTGAATACGTTTTCTATTACTTTGTTTGTTGGCCGGGTCATGACGATTGCGTGATATGGCTTGGCTTGGACAAAGATTATTAGCAAACAACCGCTATAAAAACCACTAAAGTTTTTAAGCACGGTTTTGTAGGAAAGAAACATTTCGCGGCAGTCATCTAACAACACAAAAACTTTAGTTATATACAGTATTCAAGTACATACTTACAGTACTGTTCGTAGAAAAGTTCCCTGTTCGTCGGCGTACGACAAGCTTCATCCTTTGCGAAAAGTGATTACGTACTGTATGTAGTACGGAAACATAGCTATAGTTACAGCAGCCCATCTGTACTCTCTGATCGATGTGGCTTTCAGGTCGAATAGCCAAGGGGTTAAGACGGTCGACTCTGAATCTGTGTTTTCGAGGGCGACAGTTCACTTCTGCTCTCTCTCTCTCTAGGTGGGGCCCATCGCACTGCATGTGGCGGGGGTCTGCCGATTAAACCAGCAGGCCTCCGTCCCTCAGGAATGCAATCACCGCAGGAGGGTCCTCGGCAAGGACCCGCAAAGAGGGACCCACCCCCAGGTTCCTGGTTCTGGCACGGGTTAGCGCTGGGCAGTCTATGATCAGGTGTTTGAGGTCGTCTTCTTTTTCTAGGCAGCGGGTACAGATTGGTGTAGGGTATGTCACTGGGTTTATTCTGTGCTGGTAGGACCGCAGTAGGGGGGAGTGTGCCCCGGCTCTCAGTTGGGCTAGAGTTTTCCTTTCCTTCCGGTTCAGGTACTTTTCCTTCTCAGGGTTGACCGGGTTCAGGTTGCCGTAGACTTCTCTGGTTTGCCCTACTGGGGCTTTCTCTCTACCCTTCTTGATCGTTCGACGTTTGAGGAGCTTCGACACAGTTTGGTAGTCGACCACCGTGTCCGTTTGCGGCAACTGGCCTGCCTCTCTAGCTGCCTCATCCGCCAGTTCGTTACCCGTTATGCCCTTGTGCCCTGGTACCCAGTAAAAGTGAACTTCGAGGGTTCCATCGAAAATGTAGTTCCAGATCTTTGCTTCTAGGTTCGTTTTGGAAGCACTTGGCCCGTTTCTTAGCTTCATTAGCGCCGACAGGGAGTCCGTTAGAATACAGATTTTTCTGTGTTCATTTTGTTCCCGCATCCAGCTAAGGGCCATTGAGATGGCTTCGAGTTCTGCTCTGTAACTTGAGCAGAATAGTCCGACTGGCTTCTGTAGTGTGGTTTTTTCTCCTTCTGGTGTGGTTATGAAAGCGCCGGCCCCTCCGTTTTCTGTTCCTTCCTTGGCTGAACCGTCCGTATACGCAATTACAGCGTCAACTGGGAGTGTTCTGTCTGGGTCGTAGTCCAGTGAGTAGGAGATGTTTGGCGTTTCGGTCCACGGTGGCTTTGGTGGCAGCGTGAGATGTGGTTCAAGGTTGATGGTCTTAATGTCCTGTGCCATTTCGTGGTCTTGGGCGAAATTTTTCCAGGATTTTACCGTTTTTAGCCGGGGGGCTTGTTCTTGTTGTGCTGACTGTTTCCGTAGGTTTCCTTCTGGTAGCAGTAGCGACTTGTAGTAGCCACACAGCGCTTTTTCTTCCAAGACTTGCTGTAGTGGCCTTAGGTCAGCTTCTAGTAGTACTGCGGTCGTGGGTGCTGTACTTGTACACCCCGTTATTCGCCTGGCGGCGTGGCTGTTGGCTACTTCTAGCTTGGCCAGGTTTGTTTTGGCCAGGGGGGGTCCCCAGGCCCCCAGCCCGTACTCGGCCACCGACCTGATGAATGCTAGGTAGACTGTCCTCAGGTCTTCTTTTTTCATCCCCCAGGTTTTTCCGGACAGAACGTTGAGGATTTTTGCTCTATTCATCATGTTTGCTCTTGTCGTTTCCGCGTGTTGTCGGAAAGTCATCCGGCGATCAAAGGTAACTCCGAGGAGTTTTGGTGTTGGGTTGAATGGGAGCTCTTTACCACCGAATTTGACATTTACCGTTATTTTGGACTGGTGGGGATCTGTCGTGAATAGAGCTGATTCACATTTTCCCACGTTTACCGTCATCTTCCACCTGTCCGACCAGGTTTTGAGAGCGTCCAGAGCCTGTTGTAGCTTGTTTTCAGCCAGGTTTATGTTCTTGTCACTGCACCACATTGCGACATCATCTGCGAAAAGACTAAGGCTGACTGATCCGGGTAGGGTGTTAGGTAGATCATTTATGAACAGCAGGAATAATAATGGTGACAGTACTGCCCCCTGGGGCACTCCTGCCTGGAGGGTCCTGTATTCGCTGTAGGTGGCATTTAGTCTGACTTTGGCCCTCCTGTCCGACAGGAATTCTTTAGTTCACTGGACTATCCTTGCTGGTATTCCAAGCCTGATCATTTTCTCCAGAATGCCTGGTTGTTGTGGTTTTTTTTGTTGTTTTTTTTTGTCTCCACACGCAGTCGAAGGCACGTGCAAAATCAATGAGTGCCATGACGGTTCTTAGAGGTGGTTTTTCTTGGAATCTGTCGCAGATTTCTTGGCTTAATCGCATGATTTGGTCCTCGGTGGAATGAGAGCCTCGGAACCCAGCTTGGAAGGGGCTGAGTAGGGTTTGGCTTTCCAAGTAGTAGCTTAGCCTGTCCTTGATCATCCTCTCTAGTATCTTGCAGATATGACTAGTTAGGCTGATAGGTCTGTAAGAGCCTGGGTCGCTGGTGTCTTTCCCTTTTTTCGGCACTGGTATTATTATTGCCTTTTTCCACAAGCTTGGAAGTTGACCATTCATCCAGGAGAGGTTACAAATGTGGAGCAAGGCTTCTTTTCCTTTTTGGCTCAGGTTTATGAGCGCGTCAGTGCCTATATCATCCGGACCACATGCTTTTCCTTTGGCTAGATGGTTGATAGCCGTATTTAGCTCGGTTTCTTTGAATGGCTGGTCTGCTGGGTGGCTATTTGCGTTGGCTAGGTATGCTCTATACTGCTTCTTTACGCTTGTTAGCCTGGCTCTGTCTTCTCTTTCTTTTAGGCTGCGGCTCACTTTGGAGTACTCCCCCATAAGCAGTCTGGCTTTGGCGCGGTCGGTGTAGTAGTGCTTTCCGTTTTTGGTTAGTGCTGCTGAAGTGTGGCTTTTCTCTTTTCCGTCTATGGACTTGACTGTTTTCCAGACTTTGTTCGAGTCCGAGCGGAAGTTGAGCGTGCTGGTATGTTTACGCCACCATTCTGCCTTCTTTGTTCGAATTAGTTAACTGGTCTTGTTATTGAGCTCGATCCACTGTGCTCTGTCTTCTTTACTTAAATGGGCTTTTTTCCTAGCATTTCGCCGCTGATCTATTGCCTTTTCGACTTCAAGATCCCACCAGGGTTTCGGTAGCTGTCTTCTTCCTTTCGGGACGGCTAGTTGTTGGGCTTGGTGTATTATATTCGTGAGCGTTTTTGCGGCAAGATGGATGTTTGTCATTGCCAGAACTTGTGCTTCTTCGATTTCTTTGTCGACCAGGCTTCTGAACAGCGACCAGTTTGCTTTGTTCCAAGCCCATTTTGGTGGTAGTGGTGGGTCTTTAGCTTTGGGTCTGTTCAGGTTTATTTCAAAGCATATGGGCAGGTGGTCGGAGCCCATATCCGGTAGCGTGAACCAGGAGATCGCATCTTCCCAGCTCTGGTGACAAATCGAGAGGTCTGGTGCGCCGTCACTTCCTGTTCTTCTGTCCTTTCTTGTAGCTGAGCCATCATTTGCTATTAGCATAGGGGATGTTGCCAGCCAATCTTCTATGCGCTCACCCCTGCTATCTGGGGTGATGTTTTGGTCCCAGTTGCTTGAGTGGGCGTTGAAGTCTCCCACTATGAAGGCATCTCTGTGCGTGGGGAGGTGAGCAGGGTTGAAGTTATCAATTCTGGTGTCGTCGGCGGACTGTCTTAGTGGGGGACAGTACAGGTTTGTGATCTCTAGTTTCCTCGGTGGGCTCGTTTGGGCCATGACTGAACAGGTAAGAGTCTCAGTGATGTCGTCATTTGGGGCTGTGTAGTTCTGCTGGTGGACGCTGTAGGCTATGCCGTCACGCACAGCCGTGACGAGTCCGCCCCCCTTTGGGGTGTTTATTCTGGCCAACCTTTGCGTAGTTCGATTTCTTGCTTCTATATTATAGCCAGGGAGTTTGATTGCCTCACAGTCCTTGCCAGTTTCTTGCAGGACTAGCAGGTCAAACGGAGCCCCTTTTTTGGCCTCGTCGTCCAGCAGCTTTATCAGTTCGTCCTTTCTTCTTCTGAGACTGCTAGTGTTCCACTGAAGTATGCGTATCTTGCCAGGAGGGTTCTGCTTTCGGTTCGGGACATTGGTCTGGGCGCCCTTTCTGGTACATTTTTGGCATATCCACCGTTTTCTTTGCTTGTCGATCTCTTTTATTTCTTGTAGACTCAGTGGTGTACATTTTCTATGAAACCAAAGTTCACAGGTTGAGCAGCTCATGCTCCAGCCTGACCAGGGCACATTTCGGGCACACATACCACACGGGTAGTTTGGCTTGGGTCCGGTTGGGCCCGGGTTTGGGTGTACGTTTCCGGCCATTAGTAATAAAATCATTATAATATAAAGAGTCATTGCTCTAATGGGGGCCCAGCTGGCCGGTTTGCTGGACCCCCTTGTCGAAAACCCGCTTGTTGTCGTATGCCCCCCGTGCCGGAGGGGTGGATAGGGGTAGGGACCCTTTGTGGGGGCCGAAGCTGTTCCCACGGGAGATTCCCAAGGGGCCCAGGTTGGACTCAATTTGGCTCCCGGGGTGTCCATGGCGGTCCGGTGGGGGCCGCCAAGGTGGTCCGGGTATCCAATCGCGTATAGGCTGCATCCGCTGAACTGGTGCAACGACAACTGCGTAGCAAAGTGTAGTTCGAAGTTCATTGAAGAGATTCATGAAAATGCAGCCATAACGGGTAATATTTTTGTGAGAAATAATAGTTATGTTGGCAGGTAGGCAACAACTAAACTATTGGATTCACAACAAACAAAACTATGTATTATTGATCTTATTTGGTCGTAACTCGTAATACCGATCGCTTAAGCTTTTGACCGATTTCGTGGTTTACCGGTCAGGTCAAAGTACATTTTTTGTACATTACTTCACAAAGCTCACTCCGTCCAAACTCAAAACTCATCAAATCACAGTATAATGTACCTACTACCAAAAAACAGACATATATCGAACAAATGGAGAAATTTGAGCAGTATTTTTTAGTTTCTGGACATTATAATTATTGTATCTATGTAGGTATGTAACCCACATCAACCCAGTACCTACATAATTCTTTCTTGAAACGAAGACTGCAAAACTCATTTTCAAAACTAACTGAATAAAATACATAGTAACTCATATTTGGCTGTCAGTGAGCGATCGTAAGGGTCGATTCATACTTACAGCCGTATCTCCGTTCAGCCCACAAAATCACGAAATAATCACGCCACAATTTGATGGTATATAGGTATAGTGTTTGTGACCGGCCGGACGGCCGGCCGGCCAACCGGCCGAAAAAAGCCGGCGCCAGCTGGCTGGCCGGCTTAAGTCAGCCGGCCAGCCGGCCGGTCAAAATCGGCCGGCCGGCCGGCCAACCAGATTCAGCCGACTGACAAAATTAGGCCGGCATAACAATCCGGCAGGCTAACTGTATGCCAAAACGACACTCTGGACTTGGATCAATTGGTTTTATTCAAAAATTCGGCTGCTGCGACCCGGCCGGCCGGCCAGTTTTCACGGGCCGGATGGCCGGCCGGCCGAACTTCTCCGCCGGCTTTCGCGGCCGGTCACAAACACTAGGTATATAGGTAAGTTTCCCATGTATCACGGTTTTTTAGATGCCTCGGAGAAACGGCGATTCGGCTATAGCCAATTATTATACACGGATTTGTCTAAAATAGCCGTCAATAGCTGTGGCGATTTTTAGCACATATTGCCGATTAGACTGTTTCGCCGCGGCTATAGCTCGCCGTGGCTATTTTGGCGATTTTCAAATAGCCGAGTTTTTACTGAAGAAACGCGGCTATAGCCAACCTATGGCTATTTTTGAAATCAAGTAGGGAACCCCCAGAAGTGGCGATTCGGCTATAGCCGCCAATAGCCGTTTCAAATACAGTGTTTTGTCTGAAATAGCCGGCTATAGCTGCTGCCAGCAGTGGCTATTTTTCCACTTGTGCTGATTCGCCACAGATATAGCTCGCCGCGGCTATTTTGGCGATTTTCAAATGGCGAAGTTTTGACTGAAGAAACGTGGCTATAGCCAGACTATGGCTATTTTTGAAATCAAGTGGAGACCCCCTAGAAGTGGCGATTCGGCTATAGCCGCCAATAGCCGTTACAAATACACTGTTTGGTCTGAAATAGCCGGCTATAGCTGCTGCCAGCATTGGAGATTTTTCCAACGTCCAAAACGAAAAATGAAAAATACAAAATGAAGACGACTTTGTAGTGCAATCGAACGACCAACCTTATGGTTATCAAGCGTACACTCTGTCGCTAAGCCACCAAGTCATCTAGAATATTGGCAATAACTGCAGGTTTTGAACGAACGACGAAAACTTGCTTCAATGGGGCACAGTAAAAATGTAGGTATATTGTGCAATAATTGAATTATAGAAAAAGGGGGGGACACCCCGTGGCAAAAAATATTGTTTTACACATAGTGACCATGTTCTGATGTCACCTGTAACTCTGTTAGCATGACACTGAACTGTGTAAATTGATCTACTTATATAGATAGTTTATTGATAGGCTTTCAGGTGGACTGTAGCTCAATAGGAAAGCAGTTGAACTGGTAACCGATTGGTTGGCGGTTTGATTCTGACCAGGCCACACAACTTTTTTCAATCTGTAGCTTTCATGCAGGAACACCGTTCTATGCCGGGAATAGCCGAGCTATGGCCGGTCATTAAAGGCTATTCCTAGTCAAAACACGGCTATAGCGCTAATAGCCGTTTGACAGCGCGGGCTCATCAATTTTGCGAAATGGCTATAGCCCGGCTATAACGGCTATTCCTAGTCAAAACGCGGCTATAGCGCTAATAGCCGATTGCCAGCGCGGGCTCATTAATTCTGTGAAATGGCTATAGCCGAGCTATAGCCGGTCATTAACGGCTATTCCTAGTCAAAACACGGCTATAGCGCTAATAGCCGTTTGACAGCGCGGGCTCATCAATTTTGTGAAATGGCTATAGCCCGGCTATAACGGCTATTCCTAGTCAAAACGCGGCTATAGCGCTAATAGCCGATTGCCAGCGCGGGCTCATTAATTCTGTGAAATGGCTATAGCCGAGCTATAGCCGGTCATTAACGGCTATTCCTAGTCAAAACACGGCTATAGCGCTAATAGCCGTTTGACAGCGCGGGCTCATCAATTTTGTGAAATGGCTATAGCCCGGCTATAACGGCTATTCCTAGTCAAAACGCGGCTATAGCGCTAATAGCCGATTGCCAGCGCGGGCTCATTAATTCTGTGAAATGGCTATAGCCGAGCTATAGCCCGGCTATACCGGCTATTCCTATGTAGTCAAAACGCGGCTATAGCGCTAATAGCCGATTGACAGCGCGGGCTCATCAATTCTGTGAAATGGCTATAGCCGAGCTATAGCCCGGCTATACCGGCTATTCCTATGTAGTCAAAACGCGGCTATAGCGCTAATAGCCGATTGACAGCGCGGGCTCATCAATTCTGTGAAATGGCTATAGCCGAGCTATAGCCCGGCTATACCGGCTATTCCTAGTCAAAACGCGGCTATAGCGCTAATAGCCGATTGACAGCGCGGGCTTGGCAGATTAGTAGCCAAGTATCCAGCCTCGGTCGGGTCGCCGGTTGATTCGTTGAATTTTAAAGTAACCAAAAGTACCTATCGATGTATTAGACATGTTTTTTATAAGTACTTTATCACACGTACGATAGACGACACAAGCCCTTTGCAGTCAGCAGCAGCGCGGGGGGAAGGGTGAAGCACATGTCTGGGGGGGGGGTGAGGATGCCTTCTGGAACCCAATTCCCCACGCCTGTCTAGATCTTAAGGGGTGTAAATGAAGGTGCCGCTAACTCTTTCTGAGGGGGTGTAAAGATTCAAAGGTAGTCTATCAGGATAACGAGGGGTGAAAATAAAGTCTTGCCGCTAATTTTATGTGAGGGAGGTATAAAGGTGCAAAACTAGTCTGTCAAGGTAAAGAGGGGTGAAATACAAGCTAGCCGCTATCTCTATCTTCGGGGGCTAGTAAAAGTCGTGATACATGGGAATGTGACCAGGTATATACTATTAGTGGCGTGATTATCTTGTTAGTTTGCCAGTTAAACGGGGACATATGGCTGTAAGTCTGATCGATCCTAATACAAACCAAGATCGAAATTATTAACTGATACCTACCCAAGCTAAGGTCTGTTCAAATTTACAGCCGTATGTCCGTGCGACCGACGAAATTTATTAACAGCGAATAAAATTAGACCCTGCAAACCCAAATTTATGTCTAACCGATCACGCCACATGATTAACGATACCATTGTTTGCATGCTTTTCTAATAACTTTGCTGGCTGAGTTGACAAATAGAACCTTAGAGTCGATTCATGCTTACAGCCGTATGTCCATTTAGAACACAAGAATGCGAACATTCTCCGAAAACCTTAGCCAAGCTTGTTGTGCGTTTTTATCAACTGTCCTAGATGACCCACCGCTCGGCTGTAAGTATGCATCAACCCTTAGGCTCGATTCATACTTATTGCCGTATGTCCGTCCAGCCGACAAAATGACGAAATAACGAAGTCACATGCGCTGGCTGATCCACTGCACTAGGCTGCTAGTGACGTCATTCTGCAGGCTGAACGGACATACGGCTCTAAGTATGAACCGACCCTTAAGCGCTTGTCAAATCAGCCGGCAATGCTTTTACTAATTCGATGCGGGGACATGGGGGCGTCGAAATCGATGGATTCACTCTCAGCCTCGCTACATTGGCTACGCCGCTGCAGTCGATACAAATTGTCCAATCGAACGGCGGAAAGCCGACGGAAAAACTTGCGGCCCATATTTGCGGCGTCTCGGAGCTCCTGTCGTTGATAGGCCAAAATGGCCGGGTTGATGATGGTAGAGGAAAAGCCGAGAAACGTGAAGATCAGAAAACAGGTGTCCGCCAGCGCTACCATTCCGGGACGTTCCGGAACAACGTACCTGAAAAATAGGGCAGAATTACTGGAATGAGAGTCACTTTTTGAGGAACAATCCATGCGAATCTGATTCATGATTCATGCTATGCAATTCATGATTTATGTGTGGGTATCTGTTTTTAAACAACAAATCATGTAAGCATATATCTGTGGATAATGAGACGATACGACACTTCCGATTGGGTAAGCTGGGGTGATTATTTCGAACTTTGGATGGCTCAACATTTATACGTCGTGTATGCATGGACCTTTATGCTTAGGGGCAGCCGTCCAGCGCAAAAACCAAAATATCTTCTACATGTACAAAAATGAACGGGGTGCCCTCTCTAACCCCTCATGTCACTGGTAGGGCCAAAAAGTCAGCCCATTTTTTAAAAGTTAAAGTTAACGTTAAAGTAAGGCAAAAGGCCTTATTTTAGTTAAAGTTACAGTCAAAGTAAGACTCCCAACTTTTTTAATTTCAGTTAAAGTTTAACTTATTTGCCCTACTTACTACAGCACTAAAAATACTGCCACAGGTTTGCAAAAGGGGGGGACAGCAAGCCTGACTAACCAGACAAGCATGAGCGTCTGCAGGGGGGTCCAGCAGAGAACGAACATGACGATGATGGCCGCCAGACTCTTGTTCACCTTGGCCACCAGTTCCAGCTGAGCTCGCTCTTGGCTCAAGTGGTTCAGGAAGGAGACCGTGCGCCCGCTCCTGGCCCCCTCCGCGGGTGGACACTCTTGGATGCTGTGCTAAAGGCAGAGGCTTTTATGTATGATCGGGTAAAGAGTAAGCGTGGATTTATACTTACATTAAATGTGTTTATTAAATTATTTAGCTGTTTTCTTATTTTAGACAGAAGTTCAGGTCCTTTTAGGTTAGCTTTGGGTTGTTTTGGGACTGTAGAGTCTACGGTTCTAGGCCCCGGCCGGCAAAATTTCGGTTTAGACCTGGACAGCCCACACGTAAAACTACAATTGTCATTTAGTGAATAACTAACCAAATCCATTTAATTCTTAGGGTCGATTCATCATACAGCCGTATGTATGTCCGTTCAGCCGTCTAAATGACGAAATAATTGTTGAAGAAGATAGTCCTAAATAGTTACTCACTAGTTACAGACTAGATTTGAACCTATGACTATATTCAGTATAGTAGTCACTATATAGTCACCTCAGTAAAAAGCTTGTACTGACTTTCTATCAGTACTGCGTTAGTTCATCAAACCAGGTTATATTCTATCTATAATGACGCTACTAATGGGGTATGTAGGTATACCTAGGATCAGATTGCGGGTATCTGCTGAAGGGACATACGGCTGTAAGTATGAATCGACCCTTCTCTGCTAAATCCAGCTTCAGATCAGACCCTTTCTTACCAAATCGTTTGATCTGTAAGTGGCCATTTGTCTGGCCGGGCTGGCGTCAGTTCCGTTGTCCCCTCCGTCGTCTTCCTGTCGGTTCCGGTTGATGCGGACGGTGATCTCCTTGGACACTGTGGCGAACAAATAGGCTACCTGAAAAATAAATGCAGCCCTCAGTGGTTTAAGGGTCGATTCTAGTCATATTTAGGGTCGATTCATACTTAGGGCCTATTCCTTTGCCGGATTAAAGGGTTAATTATAAACTTTTAAACAAAGTTACTAAACGGTTTAAAAAACGTTTAAAACTAAACTAAACTAAACAGTTTAAAAATTATGCTGAAAAGTGCCGTTCCAAAACCTCCGGATTAAACGGACTTAACTTTTAGCGCGCTGCTTTTTAATTGGACTAAACGGACTTAACTATGCACGCTAATGTTAAGCGTTCATGTTAAATCCGTTTAGTCCAGTGGTAGTTTTGGAATGGGGTCAGACTAAAATTGACTTATTTTAACTCGTTTAGTCCGTTTAACCCGATTTGCCATTCCAAAACCTCGCACTAAAATAAGTTTAATCCGTTTTATCCGGTGAAGGAATTCAATTGGCCCTTAGTCGATACATACTTTATCAGTAAAATACGAAACAATCAAGCCACAAGCTAATTCTTTAGTAATTTTTCCGGCTGAACAAATAGGCATCGTGATTTCAAACCAAAAAACGTGTTTAAATTATCAAAAGTTTAAAAGGCAGACGAAAAAATCAGCCACCTGTTTTGTCTCAGGATTCTACAGTTTCGGTCATGCTTTAGGTACAGTATTTTATGACACAAAACCAAACTTGAAGCTTATAACTCTTAAGTAGATTGGTTTTAACTGTCAACCGCTATTTTTTACATAAAACTGAAAAATAAAGTCCCATACAGTCTGGGATTCGTTCCCAGACTCTGTGGACTCGTAAACAGGCATGCAACCAGCTTTACCACAGCCATTGGCAAAGCAAAGAGAGCAATGAATGAGGTGCTGTTGTATTCCCGGATATGAGCGCCGAAGCCCACCACACAAAGTCCTTGGCCGGCCAGGGTTGGATCGATATAGACCTAAAGTAGTCGTGCAGGGCAATAGAGTACCGGCCAAAATTACTTGCTACAGACTCCGGAGTCAAAGCGGAGTCGGAGTCACTTGATGTCGAAGTCAACGTAGAAAGTCACTATGTAGTATGTACTACTTCGGAATCAAGTGACCCCGACTCCGTTTTGACTCCAGAATCTGTAGCAAGTACTTTTGGGCAGTAGGTACTTATGTCAGTCGGCAAATTTACGAAATATCACTCCACTAACTTTAAATAAATAGTTTGTGGCGTGATTAATTTGTAATTTTGCGGCTGAACTGACAAACGGAATACGGATTATAAAGGGTGACCCTTAAGGCTATAGAATACCTAGGTGCTTAACCTTATTTTAAGACTCAGCGTAAAATGTTTTTTCTACTCACAAGTTAACTTTAAGACTAATTTCATGAAAACGAACTGTGCACGTGCGCACTTTTGTGTTCATGATATATGCCTATATATAGGCACGCCATGATTCCGAACCGATAGATCGAAATCTCACACAAACATTTATTAAACAAGCTCTTCTGCTGAGTGAGTAGTGCTTACACCATGAGTTGCGCAACCAGTGCCCTCACTTTCAAGTCCAAGTAATCGACGTAGCTGCGAAACGGCAGCACAAGACAAATGCAGAACAGCCACACGACCCCCAGCACACAGATGTAGAAGCAGTAGTTCTTCTGGCTGAAGCTGGGATGGAACACCAGCATGTATCGTTCCACTCCCACCAGCAGATAGGTGAGGGCGCTGAGAATCAGAGAGAAGGTTTGGATCATTGGCAAAAGGTAGCACATCAGGGGACCTGTGAATGTAAAGCAGAAACAGTTGGTACCTGCTGCGCTACAGGTTGAGCTGAGCTAAACCAATGGTTTAAGAAAATCAATTCGTAACGAATCAGACGATATTTCGTAATGAAATTATGTGCAAATCATGCAAAACGTACGTAAAACCAATGGTTTTTTAGTAGTAAAGCCACCTTTGTGAAATTCACCCTTATGTTTTGTTCGTTATTTTTTATTTCTGCCCAGTGAGTGAGACTCTACTCTAAAGGTCCATTTCTACTTCAATAGGGCAAACGGACTTAGTGCAAACGGATAAAGCACTTATTTTTTCATGTTTTCTCATACTTTTCAGGGCAAACGGACAATGAGACATACGGACGTACGGCTGTACGGATGAAAATATGATAGGACCAACTATTCTGTCCGGACGTCTGTTCATTATTCGTTTGACACTTTGACAGTAAGCTATGTCCTGATCTCCGTACAGAAGTATGAATCGACCCTAAAACCCGATTCATGCTTGTCCCTAAGAGCATAGGGACAGGGACAAGGACAATTTTCGGTCAGCTATTGTGACGCACTTATATAATCGTTTTGTCTAGTTTTTGGGACAGTCCCTGGACATGTGCCCAACTTCCTTCGTGCGAAATACTGGACCATTTGGTCACGTAGTTCTTTCGGAACTGCTTCAGGACAAAACGATAGGGACAAGCAAAAGGACAAGTATGAACCGGGCTTAAGGATTAATTCTATTCGACCGCTCGCGCTCACCCAAAAACCAGTGCCGTACGATCAGCAGCATGAGCGAGAGCGGCAGCACCGCCACGCATTTGATCAGATCACAGAAACTGGCATTCAATAGCAGAAAGCTGATAAATCTTTGGAATGAGATTTCACGCGCCATAACCACCATCATGTAGAGATTGCCACAGAAGCCTGCAAATATAACACATTGGCAGTCTAACCTTGAAACGAGACTAAAATGAGGTCTTCATACTGAGATGGTCATAAAATTCTCACGTATTGGCGGCGCCTGGCGAAGCTAAAAAATTGCAACGATCCACTTGGTTCTAGGCTAATATATAATTATTAATTACCACACGAACCAATTTTAGCAACCTTACTTTCGTTTAGTTTCGTTATATTTTTGGTGAATATTTTGTTAGTTAGTTAGTTATTTAGTTAGTTACATAGTTAGTTATTTAGTTAGTTACATAGTTAGTTAGTTAGTTAGTTATTTAGTTAGTTACATATATAGTTAGTTAGTTAGTTAGTTAGTTAGTTAGTTAGTTAGTTAGTTACATAGTTAAGTATAGTTTATAACTGCTGAAACGTAGTTTTTGTTACTAAGTTTTAGTTTTAGTTATGGTATACCAGAACAATACGGCTTACCCGCCACTGCTAGAAGCGTGAACGCCACAGCAATCAGTGGCCATATATCCCTGAAATGTGCCTTGACGCAAAGACTGAGTGCAGAGTACGTGCCAGGGGTCAACTTGAGGTCATCCCCCAGCGGAATCACAACTAGGTCTAGCAAGGCTTGCAGTTCGTCACGTTCCAAACGCATTACCGCAGTTACGTTTGGCGTCACGTTACGGTGAATGACGCACTGCAAGGTGGTTGCCATGGAAACGGTGGAGACCCAGGGATCGAATCTCAGCAGGGTCGATAAGTTTAACAGCTGATGGACGTTAGAATATACGTTGGTTCTAAATACATGCAGAAACGAGACTAACTTTTGCAAGTAGTGCAACAATTTTTTGTCAGACTTCAGTTTGTGGTGATTCTTAAAGAAATTAGGAAGAGTTATGTGTGCCACCAAGGCTTTTAGGTTGTTGGCAGTTAAAAGTAGAGGTCGTAGGCTCGGGTTTTTTTGATTCTTAGATTGTAAGAAACAGGGATATCATTAAGTACACAGATTGGTGTGCGTTTTTAATTTTTCTAATATATATATATGGGTTCTATTTGTTGGAACTTTCTGTAGTAACTGTTACAATTTTCGAACGAATATATGGAATTAAAAAAAAAACAAATATCAAACAATAAGCCCTTGAACTGAAGATGGAAAGACAGACGTTCGTAAAGTTCGTAAATTTATCTCAGAAAAATATGCCGCCTAACTATCAATTAGCGTCAGCCAAAGCCTGGTTACTCTGAAATACAGCATACGTAGGGGTCTTGGAAAACGAAGCCAATTTTTGTCTAGTGCTAGAATGAGACCTCGAAAACAACTGTCGCAAACTGGTCGAAAAAAGACGTCAGTCGGACTAGCCCGACAAAAATAGTCAATTGTAATTAATCGCAAAGGGTCTTATTCAAAATTGGATTTTGCGGATTAGATTTAAATGTATTGATTTGGTTAATAAAAACAGAAAAATGTCACGAAACTTAGCACCCTGTACGATAGAGCGCTATTATTTTTGTGGTTGCTAAGTTGACATGAGTTGACCCTAATTTCCGGTGCTGTTGTGACTGCCTATCTCTAAACATGTGGAATGTATGCCATCATGCTGTAAATTTTGTCTACGTACGTATCCATAGCCGATATAAATTGTGAGTTACTGCCCCCCCCCCGATAGTCACCTACAGTGAAGGGCAGTGTAGCAGGTCCCAATAATGCACTTCTGAAACTGAGCATGATTTACATACACTTTAATGCAGTGTATCAACTGTCAACTGATTTCTGTAGGTAGGTAGATATGCACGATTGCTAAGATGCTCAGCGCAAAAACGCAAGTAACGCAACTGATATTGATGGGATGACAAAATATGCAAAACAGGCGCTGCGGTTTTCTGAATTTGTCATTTTTTGTCAGCTTCGAGTTCCGCTTTAAAAGTTTAAAAGTTTAAATCCGGATATTAACGACATTGTCGTTATCCGGACAGACGTTTGAATCATTCCTTAAATGAAAAACACGAATTGTGGTTCAAGCGTCAGCCGAAATCGATAATCACACAAAATTTTATCAATCTGCAAATGATTGTGAAGAAACTAACATAACGCGGTGATTTTGCTGATCTAATTTTAAAGAAATTCTAAACTAAGTCTGTAAAATTGCTACAAATTCTTCTATCCGCTAAGCCTACCTTTGTTTATATTTATATTGTATATTTACATATATTGTAGCGCAAATCGAATTTAATAAAATTGTCTTCTGACATAACAATTTTGAAACATCCGAGTCCAACTGGATTTAAAATACATATTGAGTAATTTTTGTTTTTCCCCAATTCAATGTGGAGGGAATTTTTTGCTGAGAGTTAGTTGTAAAATTGAGGAAACGTGGGTTTTATCGTGACGTTACTATTCCGTCAAAATTTTTATAGTTTTATTTGTATGGAATATTTTTTGAAATGTTAATCATTTGAAATAAGTGTCGAAGTCGTAAAAATATGTTTTACTTGATGCTTTTGGAATAAAAACCTGATTTTATAAGTCTGTTAAAAAGTTAACTACACTTTCTATGATAGCGTTTTTACAAATTACGGTTTTGTAATTTTATCAAGATTACACAGTGTCTATTTGGTATTGTATTATACGTAGCTGTTTTATAAACTTCAATGAAACAGAACTTATTTACAGTATATCTACTTCTGGTTTGTTTTTTGTTTTAAAACATTTTTAAATGATGCTAAAATTACCTTCAACTGTTTTATTTATAACTATGGTTACCTCAGTCTCTGCTCAAAGTGGAAGTTATGGTAGGTTATAATAGCCTAATTGCATTATTATTAGAATTTCATTTTAAAACCCTTTCGTGCGCAGAGGACACTCTATGCACCTCACGGGACAGATGTTCAAATTGGGGCTAGAAAAATTGGTCTGCTTCCTTCTAATAAACTGATTGTCGAATTATTTTTTCACCAATCGCAGATCTACATATGCAATTTTTGTCAACTTTTAGCCAAATTTTAGTCCTACTGCCACACAACGAAATCTATGCTTCATTACGCACTGAGCAAATTCGACTCATTAACTTATTCACATTTTTAAGCCTTTAAGATTCTCGCCTGGGGACCGGTTTCATAAACAATGAATAGCGATTCATTAGTAACACTGATGCAACATAGAAATTGGAGTATAACTTTGCGCTTACACACTATTTTTGCTAGAAATTTTTTTGACAGGTTGTCATAATGTTGCATAACGTGTGGTTAAAATCGCGAAAAAGTCCCGTTATCCAGTGAAAAATATAGCTAACTTAAAGTCATTCATTAGTTGCAAATATTAGTGATTTTTTTCAAACCACTAATATTTACTAATATTTGGGACTAATGAATGACTTTGACTTAGCTAGACTTTTGACTGCATCAAGTAAACGTAACAAAATTTTACCCACACATTATCTAACATATTGGCGATATGTCGTGAAAGTTTCAAACAGAAACGTTACTTAAACCCAACGTTATAACTCGTTTTCTGGCTTACACCAGTGTTACTAATGAATCGCAAGGGATCTTTTATGAAACCGGGCCCTGCAGTCAATTTGATGTGCACCAGATACTGCGAATGTGGTAGTCTATTGCAAATTTTCTTCAGTGGCAAGCGCACGATACTTTAGGGTGACGTATGTACATATGGAGCTATGTATCGAGCAAAATTTTCACGAACTATCGAACGATTATAACTCAAGCCCGGTGCGTCCCCCTTCATTGATATTTATCATAATGTTTTGTTCACCATTTAATATAATTTTTGCAACATATAAATTTTTGAGCGTCGAGCTTTTATCCTTTATAGAATGAAAAATCATTTTATCTACAAGATGGAGGCCGCGTTTAATATTTCCTCTGAAATATTGACACTCAGGTCTCGCAATGTATCCGCTTCTCACTCAGCAGAAGAGCTTCTTAAGTAACAAAGCATAGAGGATTTGTCGCGTCGTGCCGTGACAGAACTACAATGAAATTCACAAAAAAGATGCATCGGCCGGGAATCGAACCCGGGCCTCCCGCGTGGCAGGCGAGAATTCTACCACTGAACCACCGATGCTGCATGACACTGTATTTACATTTACTGTAATATTGTTTCTGTACTATTTGAAAAGTCCTTCACAGAGCTTTGCACACGTTGTAATGCAGTGGTTATTGCTGCTCAATAACTTTTAGCAACAATAATTATGCCTGTGCGATGCAATAAAATTTATACAAACCTTCGATTTTGAGCGCTTATAACTCAAAAACGCTGCATCCTAGACCCTAAATTCGAATTATTCAAGACAATTATTCAGTTTTAATTCTCCATTGAGTTCTCTGTCAAATGACGGATTCGCGATGTTTTTACCACGTTTACATAACTCCAGCAATGCCCAAAAAACCAGAAGGTGTCCAGAGTCGGGCGAGAGAGATCCTGGGCTGAGTCTCGTTACAGCACGAGTGCCGTTATAGCACGAATGAGTCAATGGGGTCAGGGTTATGTTATAGCACGTACACTTATTATAGTCTCTGTATTACATATATTACGGTCTCGTTATAGCACAGCAGAGTCTATTTATGGCGCACCAAAGTTGCGTTATGTATACATATCACAGCAGAGTCGCGTTATAGCACAAGTACAAACTATTACCTTCCTTAGATCGATACTATCATGGCTGGCTAACTACCACAAATTCAGTTTATTGTTTGTTTCAGGGACATTCGGCGGCTCGTGTTGGCGGTGCAACCAAAACTGTGCCATCGTTGGAGCGTCCCCGTATCGCACGGAACAAAATGTGGCCGACGGACAATCGTGTCGACAATTCTGCGAACAAGACTCTGTAATTCACAATCAAAAGTTTTTAAAAAAATGTTTTTTGTAACTTCTAGGGAGTTGTTTTTTTGACTTTATGAACTCTATTTGATCAGAATCTTATGTACATAGCTTACATGTAATTTGGGACATAATAGTTCCTGCGTCCAGGTTGTGTTCTGTGACATTAAAAAAGTTGATGTCCTTATTAGGGTCGATTTATATGTACTTACAGCCGTATGTCCGCTCAGCCGTCAAAATGTTAAAATAATATTTTGACTTTAAGGCAATGTGTACATTGTACAATAAGGCTCGAGTCATACTTACAGCCGTATGTCCGTTCAGCCGACAAAATGGCAAAATAATGACGTCACATGCACTGGCTGATCCACTGCACTAGGCTGCTAGTGACTTCATTCTGCTGGCTGAACGTACATACGGCTGTAAATATGAATCGACCCTAACAGTAACCAAGCCACCTAACTGATACGTATATCTTGAAATTGTCATTTCTCACTCTACCTGGTGACATCTTGTGCATTTGTTTTAATTTTAGACTCGGTGTCTAGCCGTGGTCCATAGTCCGTTCATGAAGACTTGCTACATGCACGATGCCTATGGCATCAACTATTTGCGGGATGCTGTGGGATTCAACTACTACACGCTGCAGCCAGGATGCAATGGTAAATACCAAAGGGTACTATTGCTGCAAAAAACCTACACTGCACATGTGACTAAGCGTTTTTTGTTTTGTTGGTGTATTTGCATAATATTATGCTTATCATATTGCCATTATGCATTATGCAAATATGCATCGTTAGCATGCTGGAGCCAGTAGCTTTAGATTTTTAGAACCAGTGGCACAATATTATTCCATAACAGCAATAACAGGGTAAACCTAGAATAATTTAAACTTAATTATGATAATATAGAAATAATTTACATTTTGTTCACAAATATAAAACATACTTCAATTCCTTCACATTTTAAAGCTGCCAATGCACAGCAGCTGACCAAAATTTGTCCTTGTCTCTGTCCCTGTGTCCCGACCTACTGTGTCATATTGTAGGTGGAGAATGTCGCGACCGTGACCAATTGTGCGGCTTTTGGGCTTTCTATGGCGAGTGCTACAAGAACACCAATTGGATGCTCAGACATTGTCCTGTGTCTTGTCAGATTTGTAACCGGCCGGGAACTGGTATATATAGTGTAATTAGTATAAAATGTATTACGATCAGTTTACTGTGTTTTTAATGTAATGTGTAAAAATCGAAATCGAATCTCATGAATAAAATCGTCGTCGCTTTAAAAAAATGTCAGACCAAAGCCGCTAGGCGGTGTTAATTGTGTTTTGTAATGTTATGTGTGTTTTATGAATGAATAAAGCATGGCATGTGGCGTGACTATTTTGTATGAACAGACCCTTACTGATGAATGTACCTACGGTTTTAAGTTTTGATCAACTTTGAGTTGAAGTTATCGCACCGCTTAGTGGGAATTTATAGCAAATTTTTTATTTTCAGGTACTGGAACTGGTACAACCACAGTCGCGCCTGCTGGAGGTACATTTGAAATTTTCTGTCGCAATCCTCAGTGGTTAAAAACGCATTTAATGCTTCATGTTTGTGAATGCTGTTGCCTATGCCTAGTAGCTAATCTCGTAACGTTTACCAGGTTTGTACTATTTTTTTAGAAAAAGCGGAGACGTTGTTAATCAGATATGTATATTTAACTGAAACCTGTTGCTTCCTGGTGCTATCACGCATTTAGGTTTCTGTAATCAGGAGTACAGTATTTTTTTAGACACGTGCCCGGACGGTCAGGAGTCTATCTTTTTTGTCAGCGAAGACTCTGATTTTTCCTCCACCAATGGCGTTGATTTCGAAAATGTGGGCAGTCTACAGGCTTGTCTGGAGGCTTGTAAAACCGGCAGGGTCAGTCAGTAGTGGCAAGAGTACATAGTAGGGTAAAACCGCCTATTAAGGGGCCACAAAATTCCACGCCGCTTTCTATGTAAAGGAAGTGTCTCTTTTAGGGAGGGCCACACCATAACTGAATAAGGGCCACTAACCCGCAATAAGGGCCACCGTCAAAATAACTCAATAAGGGCCACTTTTTATCTTTTAAAAAATTTCAAATTTTTGAAAAATATCCATTTTCTTGAGTTTTTTTATCCAATGAAAAACAAGCACGTGACCAAAACCGTACCAGGAGAATGGACTAGATCGAAAATCAGTCTGGTTGCCCTTATTGTGGTAGTGGCCCCTATTAGGCGGTTTTGCCCTACATACCTAATATTATCTTTTATATAGAGTGAGACACTATTACATACCTACTCTTGGCCCTGGTTTGCTAATATGCAAATTTGGCTGCAAACGACGAAGGTTGACTATCAGTTTGTTCGTTTTTATGAAAAAATGCTGTAAAAGTTGTTTTGTAACTGATTTCCAAACCCGCGCCTGAAACTCAGATCGCACGTAGCACGCTTTTGTGTGAACATGAAAATTGCTTCCAAATAAAGTTCGCAATCGGGTCGGGTCGGGTTGGACCTGCTAGGGTCGGGTCGGGTTGAGATTTCCTGACCCGCGGGCTGAGCGGGTTAGGTCGGGTCAAAACTTTTGTGTATATATCCTAGATTTTGATATTAAATTTTTTCATTTTGACCATTTTCTCCAGCTAATGAACTTCGGGCAGAATGACTGCTAGACTGAAGATTCACGGAACGTATCACCTCCATATCACGAAAAACAAATAACAAAAAATTGACAAGAAATTGTAGAGTTTGAGAGTTTGTATAGGTCGGGTCGGGTTGGGTCGGGTCGGGTTGGAAGCTATTTCTGGTTGGGTCTGGGCGTGTCAAAACAATTCGACCCCTTGCGAACTCTACTTCCAAATGCTGTTTCAAATCCGAGTATACCCAAGAGTACACAATAGGCATCCCTGTAAACGTATATACTCTTGCTATTGCAAAACACTTCACATAACACACAACACAACACAACATGAACTTGTACAGCTTGTGCGAAACACAGAAGTTTTAAAACAATGTCAAAAGCAATATTACAGTCCATCCAGACAATAAAGTATGAGTAGCATCGGTGGTTCAGTCGTAGAATTCACGCCTGCCACGCGGGGTGCCCGGGTTCGATTCCCGGCTGATGTATGTTTTTTTATGATTTTTTTGCAGTGTTTCTATTGGGCCATGGCACAACAATTCTTCTATGCGTTGTACATTAAATACTTGACGCTCAGATGAAAATTAAATATGACAGCAGTTGCTAAGCATGATAGTTGTAAAGCCTCTTTCACACGACGGCGCATTTCGCATGCATCCAAAAAGATGCATGCAGCGCGCCATGCAACTCACCATGACGTATTACAAACGCAATTCATGGTGCATTTTATGATGCAATCTAAGAAATAATATTATAATTTCGAATATTTGTGAATATTATAATGCATAATTTCTAAAGTTTTCTTAAATTGAATAAATAAATAAATTTTCACTACTACTCTGAAAAATAACGCCTATAATTAAGCAGCGTCAAAGACATTCCATTTTTGGACAATACTTAGTGATGTCTGATTAGTTTCACTTTATGTAATTAAAAATATACATCGGCTGGGAATCGAACAGGGGCCTCCAGTGTGGCAGGCGAGAATTCTACCACTGAACTACCGATCCCACACATGCTGGAATTGTTTCAAACCGAATAATTCTATGCCGATGTAACACTTTATACATCAGTTCAACTCCGGAATTGTGATGTCAGTTAATATTTAACGTATTACAATTATTACAATATCACATTAATTGGTAGGACACTAGATAGATACACGCAACAGTTTTCAACTGCGCCACATTTAAAAATTAGTACAATATGCTTGTTGCTACTAAAATTAGTGTCATCCAATCTACATTACATAGAGGCACCAAAAAATATTCCACAACTTATTTATTTTCTTTTATAGGATGGTGTCGCCTGTGAAGCCGCGGTCTTTGATTCAAGTTCAAAAATTTGTACGCTTTTCCGCGAAGCGGCAGCTCCGGGTTCGGTTTCGGCTAATCCAGGGATCGATTATATCGAACGCGCTTGCATTCCTGGTTGGTTTTCCAGCCATTATAATTCCGAAATTTTTGTTCCTTCTAGAGACGTACTTGTAAGTAGAAGTCTAGTAATCGATGTATTTCATGAGAAGTATACTATTGCAACGAAATTCACTTTAATGCTCAAACGTGTAAATTTTTACTTCAAAAGTGACAGGTGGTTCTTAATATAATTTGTAATTTTGAAATTGACATTGGACTGTATGAAGTTAATAACGTCTAGTGTAGTTAACTATCAGAGGTATGAATATTTAGTAAATTTGCCGGCTGAACGGATACAGGCTTACCGCCGTAAGCATGAATCGATCCTAATTCTATCTTTCAGAGGGCCTCTGTAAAGGCGGCAGTTCCAAACCCTTTGTGAAGGAACCAGGCATGGTTTTGGTCGGGTTCGTATCGGTGGAAGAATCAGCCGGATCGTTCGAGCAATGCGTCCAAAAATGCATCAAAGCTGGATCTGATTGTTTGGTTAGTCTGCTGACTGTAGTCTGACCAGAAATTGCTGAACCTTGAGACAAAACAAGTGGCGTTATTTTTGTAAATACTCGTTCTACCCTTGATGCTCATTTTTTCAGTTCATTTTTTCCTGAGCATATTGGGTGTTTGTTTTCATCTCAGGGTCTAAACTTAACTAGTAATATCCAGTAACTAACTATTATGGATTACTAATTAATAGTTACACTTATCGACGTAAGTAAGTATGCGCACCCGAAAGAAACAGGAAATATGAAATAAGAAGTGATAAATAACGTGACAAATAACTAGCAAAATTTAAATACATAAATAGACAAATAAATAAAATTTAAAACAATAAATAAAATATTTTTTGTTTATTTTATTAATTCTGGCAATGTAATTTTCTCGACTACCGATTCCATTTAGCTGTTACATGCTTTCAAAAATGACGACCTGTTAACTATACATAAATCTTGGTTTTTCCGTGAAGTCACCTCTTGTGGGGGTTATATCAAATTATATTTGTCTACCTTTTCATTATGTCAGGCGACTTTATTAGCTTTGTCAGTATAACGAATGCATGAATATTGCCTAATTTAGAAGGTTAATTTTACCCTACTTCAGTCATATTTAATATGATCCTGACTTTTAATCACGTTTTTATCAAGCAACATTTTATCGGACAGCCTGCATGTCTAAATTGTACGGTGTCGGTGTTTTAAATTGTGAAATTATAACTTATTGCAGCAATGTAAACAAGTAGGCCCCTAAAAGGGGCAGATTCCGATATTGTGGCGTGAAATTAGTAAACTTACAGTAACTTGCAGAACATAAATTATGGTGCAATGTGCAGTAGCGTGGTGCAGCAATTTACCTACTCATCAGTCATTTTTTCAATATCTATTTGTGTCTATTTTTACCAAAATTAGATTTTTTGGGTCATGGATGACATGTATATTAGCAACAAAATTATGTCTAAACTAGGGTTAATTTTAGGTGCACTCCCTGCTTTGTTGGATTATTTTTTGTTAATTCGTTGGCCAAAAAAAGGATTACCTAGACACCATAGATTAGCGATTGGAAACTCAGTTTGTAGCCACAGTGCAGTGATGATAACAGAGTCTTTGCTAACATCGTTTTAGTGTAAACTTTGGCCACTCTAACTGGCCGTTTGGGTCAACGGTAACTCAGTTTGTTGGTTAGAAGTGCCTTTCGATGTACAAGTGCAGAGAAAATGAGGCCTTGCAACTTTCGAATAACGGAAGCTATGTAATGGTTTATATTCATCCATCTCGTCTAGCAAAACAAGTCTCGACCAGTATATGACATTAACCGCTTTTTTGGTTAGTGGTACCGAAAATATGTGAAAAATTGGGTAATTTTTGCTAAATTTAAGGTACATATATATGTATCTTTGGTTGATCGTAAAATAGTGTTCTTAAAGTTTAGGAAGAAAGGAACCCCACAATTCGGGACCGTGTAACATGTATTAATATATATTCAGTGATATGATGGATTGTACATATATACATTATCTCTAACAAGCTCTATTTATGATTGAAGAGATGTATGGCTTGAGGCTTGAAGTTGAACCATCAACATGTTTTGTTGCTTAGATTAATAAAATTTAAACGCGTTTGCACATTAATGAGGTTAATCAGCAGGTACATATAAAGAAAGCCGCATGTTCTAATTTAATTTCTTGATTGATTTCAATGACTCATGTTTGAGTTTTTGAAGTTTTGAACCAGCTTATAATTATTTAAATGCCTTCCTTGACAGATTGTTTTATGGTCCACAGCCTAACAGTTATCTGATATATTAGAGACAACATAGTAAATCTTGAATCGCGAGAGTGATTTTTATTACAACACACTAAAAGTAGTGTAGATTCGATTGTTTGAGTTAAATACATTATATTCCCCGTCCCTTAAAGTCATTGCACTATATGTATTTACGATATTAACCTTGTGGCGTTAAACCTTTTGTAGTCTGTAGTTTGTTTAAAATTGTGCAATTCCATGATATTTGAAACTTTCCGGAAAATAGTGGCGATATCAGTTTTGGAATTTGGAGGGTAATACCGGCGCATATTTCTTGCACTTCATACTTTAGCATCAGAAAGCAGGATATTGGATTTTGCTTTTTGCTCGAGGACGTAAAAAGGTTTAGAAAAGAGGGGATTTACGTTCGTCAACTTGATGAAGCTTAAGTCAACTTAGCAGGACTTTATCTCACACAATTGATTCTTATTACACACAGCACACTGACAACGAGTGGAGGTTTGAATGTTCAAGATACACACTATTTAAATAAATTTCAGCAATTTATGACAAGTTTCGTAGCCAGGTATTTTGACGGTATTTGTCTTCATGCTGTGCTGTAAGAAACCGATAACCTATCTTTGCATTGTTGAGTTTTGGCAGTTATCGGTAGTACCACAGCTAATGTATTCAAATACGCGTTTACTTGGTCAACCAGACAAAATAAGTTAAGTAATATTAACATGTCCCCCTAGTGTAAATGCTGACACTTCAACTCATTTGCATAATTGCGCAAAATGCAAATACGTAGCTGCTGGCCTTGCAGCAAGAATTCACACACACACACACACACACACACACACACACACACACACACACACACACACACACACACACACACACACACACACACACACACACACACACACACACACACACACACACACACACACACACACACACACACACACACACACACACGTATATAAGCACTAAACCTGCAGTGACATGAATTGTACGTACTCTGCAATATATATACGTCAAAATAGTCGGTTTCTTCTAGTTGTATCAACATGCTTACAGCCTCGGGTCATTACCATGTAATTTTAAAAATTACGTTTGACTTCCTGTTTTTGTTTAAAGCTTACTTTTTTGTTTTGACCAACCGACCCTCCAGACATAATCTGATTTTTTGATACGCACGCAAACACAACTACTGATTCATTTGTCACAAAGCTGCTGGTAACAGCGTAAAACTCTTAATTGTAATTACATTTAAGTAGGTCCAAGACACGGACATGGTGATGACAGATGACAGTAAAGCAGATGATGACTGAGCTTAGGTAGGTTTTCTGATTAAACCTAATTCGATACTTGTCATTAAGTTCAGTTCTGAACATCCATATACAATAAGGCTCGATTCATACTTACAACCGTATGTCAGTTCAGTTGACAAAATGACGAAATACTAAAGTCACATGCGCTGACTGATCCACTGCACTAGACTGCTAGTGATGTCATTCTGCAGGCTGAACGGACATACGGACGAAAGTATGAATCGGTCCTTAGATATAGAATACAATGTAAATAGGTATGTAGCCATTAAACTATGCAAAATTGCAGCATATTTGACTGGACAGTTTTTGTATCTCTGTATTGCTTGGACTCTAGGGACAACTAAGCCATGTGAGCAAAGCTAAGAGGCAATATGTACTTTAGTTTTTTCCGGAACTCAAATGTTACCAGTATTAATTGGGAAACTCATTTCTTTATTATGTGACTTACTGTGGTGTTTCTCGCAATTATTTTTCTCGCATAAAAGAAACAGTTTTTTACTGTCAGAAAGATAGGGCTCATTACCAATACGCTATTTACGATCAACCAATATTTACAAAAGCTCATGTTTTGCGAAAGTATTTGTTTCGTTTTGAAACGGAATTAATTGTGATAACTGATAAAACAAACTGCTTCTAGTCTGTATTTTGGTAGAGCCAGAGTGTGAAGTCAGTTATGCCACGGGTACTCATTTAGAGACTTTCCGTGGGTGGGTGTAGCCGTGATACAAAAGTCGTATTATAAAACCGACAACTTGTCCCGATTTCAGCCGTGATGATATGCAAACAAGCAGCCCTAAAAAGCGCAATGTTTCAACCCGGAGATTTTATGTAACAAAGATGTAACAAATGGGATGTCATCGAATTCTGTACAATGTACAATGGCTGATAGTTTAAAATATTATTAGCTTAAAACATTCCGTCAGAGCCAAGCCAACCCAAATTGGCTGAAAAGTATTGACACCAAATTGCCAAAAATTATTCTATTAACCTCTATTAAAAGCACCTTATGTTTTCAGTAAGTTAGGTTGAGTGGCGTTATGTGCATTAACGGGCATGTTCCAAAATTTCACCTATTTTAAAATACACTTTTTCTGAGTGCATTGTTTTCGTTCCATTGTGTTGTTGAAAACATGTGGTATATTCCGCGTTGATCCGTAATCTATTAAAAATTAGATTAACATTTTTAGAATCTTCACATCAGTCTCAATCTGCAAACGATCCTTTGCAAGCACGTCTGGTCTGAAAACTATCGAGAAGTGGGGGCAAATTCAATGAAAGACTGACAAAATATGTATTGTGCCAAAATATTTTTAAACAATTAAAACGTTTTCAAAAAAATTAAGTTTCAAAATTATTGCATGGTCTTTAGCTAAGATTTTAGTCGATTTAAGCCCAATTCAAAGGAATATTATATATTGCCCCCCATTTTCAACAAAACACCAAGTCGGCAGCAGAGGCTGTGTAAACCATAGGCTGCACACAACATACCAGTATAATATAACGTTATTGTAGCTATCAGCCGCCGCGTAAAAACTTATTCCGTCTTTTCTTTTTTGAAACAAATAAAATACATATGTTAAAAAGAAGAATTTTTTCGTTCAAATAATTAACCGACCTTTGTTAAGGTGATAATTGTAGTTATTTCAAGATTTGAAGTTAGTGCAACTTAGAATAACATATATATGCTGTAATCCAACCGGTGAGGTAATTTTTGTTTCCCACTCGCTCGCAGAGGCTAGTGTCAATACACAGAGGAAATCATTCATTAATTTGATGAAAAATCGCAATTATATGCTCATTTTATCAGCATTGGTTTATAAGAGTACAACAATAACATAGAGTGTATAAATAGCTCTTATTCGATTCAGAAGTTACATGTAAAAAAAACAGTTTCAACTTTATGGTTTTGTTCCACTATAACTTTTGTTGAAA
>JASANF010001111.1:0-15768 GCA_030248245.1 Trissonchulus sp. WLG1_4 | reverse complement strand
TCTGGTGGTGGGTCGATTTCCTTCCAGGGTATGAGTCCTGTTTGCGGACTGAGGGGGGGTGCGGGCTAAGGCTGATCCACGCATCATGTGTGTGTGTGCTATATCACTAAATCTATATGCTCACGTAATTTTACTCAACTACCTAGTCGTAACAGCACCGTACTTAGCTAAAAGAAAATTTCTTTATCCGTCGGCTGAAAAGAAAACAGAAAAGGATTGAGCTAGGGGGGGAATCGGTAAATTCGGATCGATATTTTTCCTAAGTCTAGGAATTTAGAAAAATTTGGGCAGCACTTCCCTTTAGGAATGCGTATTTAACCGCTGAGAAGATGCCGAATTCACTAAAATCAGAAAAACAAGAGATTTTGAAAATTTAGAAAATTTATATTGCTCAAAAATTGACTAAGTCCACAATTTCCGAAATAAAATTAAAAAAGGGGGGCCCTTAGGGTATTAGATTTTCAGTTTGCCAGGCGTCGATTCCCAAATTCCGGAATTCCGGAAAAATTTTTCGGAAAAATTTCTAAGTCTGGGGAATTCTAGGACCAAACGAAAAGGGGTTCCCCTCTTAGGCGAATTTTATTGTCGCCGGGGATCGACTCTGTTTCAAAGGGAGAGAAATAACATTTTGAAAAACTTTGCGAAAAATCCTAAGTCTCAGTGCTCAAAAATTTTCGAGCAGCACTTCCCCTTAGAAAAGCGTTTAGGGGTGCTGCGGTGAGGCTGCTCTGCCTGAAAATACAAAAGATTTTGTCCGAATTTACCGTGTGTATACCTAATGCTCACTGTATATAATTCAATTTTCAGGAATTTTGCCAAATTTGGGCAAAATTCCGGTTCAGCAAAAAATGTATATACTCCTACAGCTCAGTACAGCGTGTTGGTGCAGTGGTCTAAACCCTATTTGAAAATTTCCGGAGTTTTAAGCTGCGCACCAGCGTCGATTATATACTCTGATGTATATAATCGAAAAATTTGTCAAAATTTTCAAAATTTCCGCTAAAATTCGCAATCAAGGGTATTCTTCCCATCACTAGCACGTTGTGGCGGATGCGTGTGCAAAAAGACCGGAAGAAAGAGCAAGGGTCTGGGCCGTTACGGCTCGAAAACAGTGATTTTTGGCCGTTTTTGACCAAAAATGGGCTGAGAGGGTGAAAATTTTCGAAAAACGCAGAATTCGCAGAAAATTTTTGATCGGGGTCGAACTACAAGCTGCTCTGAGCAAACTATTACCGAAGAAATGGAGAAAAACGGGCAATTATATACCCTACGGGGCGTTTGGGAGTGAAAAATTCAGGTTTTGAGCAAAACTGAAAACGAAAATGAAAATTTTTCGAAAAATTGGACTTTTCGACCCAAACGGTCTGGTTTCCTAGGTTTTCAGGGGCGGCGAAACTTTTGGTGCTATCGGTTTTACCCCACGATTTGTGTGGGGGGCGCTACAGGGGTGTTTTGGGGTCAAAATTGGGTATCAATTCAGAAACTTGATTTTGGCCGAGAAATCGTAAAAATTGGGTATTTCCAGAGATGCGCTAGGGGGTGCAAGTACAAAGACTTTTCGGCCGGTTTTCAAAACCAAAAATTTGAACCAAAATTTCGAATTTTTGAAAAATTTAAAATTTTTCGATTTTTAGGGGTATACCGGCCAAAATTTTCTAGAAATCCGGGTTTTCTACACCGGATACTTTTTCTAGAGCTAAGGGAGGTTGGCGCGCAACTTTTGAAAAATGTTTGAGGGGGTCTCGCTTTTGAGCGAGCCCAGCCTCGAAATATGTGAAAATTCGGGAAAACGCGTCTCACGACCAGGGGTGTCTATATATGCCCCGTGTGGAAAATTTTGGGGTCTAAAAATTCGAAACCCACTTGTTTCTAGGGTTTCGAGGGTCGTAGGAACCGATTTTGAGGTCGAAAATTACCCTAGACCACTTTTGGGGGAGCTGGGGGCAGTTTCAGGAGGTCCCCAAAAACTTGGGAAATTTAGGCTTAGGCTTAGGTGGGAGGAAAAATATTAAAATTGCCGCTAAAAATCCGGCAATATGACCCCTAGGGGTGGAATTTTGCGTTAAATTCAAAAATTATACTCCCGGGCCGCAAAAATGGCGCTGGGAGACGGTACCGGGTCCACAGACAAAATTTTTGAAATTTCCTGAATTTCAGGCTTAGGCTTAGGGTGGGGAAAAATACTAAACTGAGTTCTAAAAATCTGAAAATATGACCCCTAGTACCAGAATTTTAGGCTGATTCTTTTGAAAATACTCTCAGACCTCAAAAATGTCGCTGAGAGGCACGAAAAACAAAAATAAAAATTTTCTGAAACGTTTGAAAAATTTTAGGCTTAGGCTTAGTGCATTGTTAAGCTGAAAATTGAAGAAAACTTTCTCAGACCAACTTTTTCTAGTTCGAAATTTTATGCCGGTTCGTTTAAAACCGGTCTCGGAGCACAAAAATCGCTCTGGCGGGCGTCTCCCTCACTTATATATATCAACTTCAAAACTTTCCTACGAAACTCCGGAAATTTTCTTGGAAACAGGCCCCTTTTCTCACTCAAAAATTTTCCATTGCTTCCTAGCGGGCGTATCTACTAATTTTCTCACTTTTTTCCACTATCTGGGGTCCTGTTTCCTATTTCTTTCTTTAAATATTTTTCTTTCTTTCTTTAGGTTTTAACAAAACTATTTCCCCGCTTCACCGCTCAAAAACACAAAAAAACCGAATTTTAAAATTTTCCCGGTGACAGGGAAAATTATGGGGGCTGATTTACCTGTTTTCTCCTCTTTGCCGGAAATTTTCCAGCAACTTTTCAAAAACTCAGGGGGGAAGTCAATTTTGACAACAAAATTTTAACAGGAATTTGGGTGGGGCCTAGAAGCAGCTGTAGTGGGCGTCGTGCGTGACCCTAAAATCCTTTGTCACGGTCGCCACTTGTTATGCTGCAAACCACGGGGCTCTTGGAATTTAGGCCGTGAAGGCGAGGGCCAAAGGACAGAACTGACCGTGCGCCCGAGCCCGGATGGAATGCAGAATAACGTTTGCCGACCGGGGCAAACTGCTCAGAATCGCTCAAAATCAGGCCCTACCTAGGTCCGGGGTCAGTCACGGAACCCACACAACAGCTGCAAAGCCCTCCAAAGGGCGTCTACAAACAACAGGCTCTAAGAAGCCCTAGCAAGGCAGTTTTACAGTTCAGAATTTTATTGAAAATTTTCAATATTTTATTTAATATAAAATAACAACAAATTTATAACAGGAGAAAACAAATAAAAATCTACCTCAGCACATCAATCTAACTTAGGGGAACCTAGCCCTAATCCTCAATGGCACGCGGGGCCTCACTACTTAACCCCTGTTCAGGCACCGGTGCCAAACCCCCGTCTTCGGAAAAATCGTCTGACTATATTAAGCCAGACCACACATAAGAGATATTCAACTATTTGGTTTGTGCCAAATCGGATGCGGGCTAGCTCCCCCATTCAACCATAATAACAAATATACTGAAATAATTTAAATATTAAGTTTTATTAGCGAATTTGGACGCTGCAATTTAAATATGAAGAGAAATTTCAGAATGTTGAAATATTTTCCTATTCATGCGACACGTCATCATTTTCGACGCTCGCAAGCTAGCACAGATAGGCGAAAAGTATCTGGCAGCTTTTCTACTATCTCAAAAGTGCACAAACGAAGCGCAGAGCGCAATTCTATTCACGAATCCTGATATTTTGGAAACTATTGAAAAGTGCAAATCTGCAAGTTCTCAAACGTGAAGATGCGGAACCGAGGCTGTATTTTCGATATAATTTTGACATTTTAAAAGCGGAAAAGCCCGCCTCAAATAGGGGGTGGCCCTAAATATACAACATATGGACTTTGCGACGGCAAATTGCGCGATTGACCCTCCCAAACATGCGATGCCCGACCCTCTCCAACGAACTGTGCTATGGCCAACCCCCCAACGACAGCGGGCTCCAGCATCACGACCGCCAATGCCCGTTTAATGTGGGACCTATCCAGCCAGCCTGCCAGACTGCCAGCCAGCCTGCCAGTCAGCCTAACAGCCAGCCTGCCAGCCAGCCATCAGCGACAGTGGAGCCGCCGAGCCGCTAGCCGCGGCCAATGCCCCATGTCAGGCCCTGATGCCCGTTAAATTAGACACTGTTAGAAATAGGCTATTTATTATGTGCATTCCTCGGCCGGTATTTGTGTTGCTATGTCGCAACAAGAAATTAGGAGGTAAGTAGTGTAGTTAACACGTTTATAGTGTAGTGGGAGAAAATGTTAGTAGACTAACACACCGAAATCCGATATCCGAAGGGTAAAGGTCCGAAACGGAAATAATTTAGAAGTTTTGACGTGTGGCAAGAGGTGCACGGGTATAAGACCACCGGTGGCAAAATTCTTAGTGGAGATAGTTTGAGAGTGTTAGCTGCGTTAGGTAAGTGGCGTACGCGACGGGTGACCGGCCGGCATCCTGAAAATCGCGTCTGTTAGCGTGCTATGCACAAGGCGTACATCATACAAAGCAGGCGCGAGCTCGCCACCAAAAGGTTGTGTCTGTGAGAGTTTAGAGCAGCTAAGTGAGAGTTAGAGCCGGCAGTGAGTGAGAAGAGGTCGACCAGGTAGTTTACTAACTCAAGAGTATGTAGGGAGTGACTGAGTTCTAAATTTAGCTAGGGACGTACTGTATTCCTTAGGTAGAGTATGCGTAGGTAGCGTGAGTAGGTAGTAAACGGGTTAACTGCACGAGCAGTTCTTTGCGGACCGGTCGAGGTAGCGAAATTTTAATTCGATTGCTCCGTTTCGATCCGGAGTTCAATCTAGTGGGACCCCCAGGAGGGGAGCAGGATTATTTAAAATTTGAAAAAGCGTTTTCTGGCTGAGAGGGATATTTGGTTACGACTTTCGTTCGTTATCTGATAGAGTCACAAAATTCTGAGTTCAAAATTTGAGAGTTTTAACAGGTTACTGGCGTTTGCCATCTTGCTTTGTTTGTATAACTAATTGCAGTTGTATATTTTCAGGAAAGATTGTTAAATTTGTATTTATAAATTGTATGTATAAATTGTGAGTTTAAAAATTCTTCAGTAGCTGAATTTGGGGCATAGGGAGCGTGAGAAAACGTGGCTCAACCAGAAGGTACCCGTTGACATGCGCTAGACACGCCGAGGCGTCGTGCCCGCGCAGGGGGGCACCTGCTGTAGTTCCGGGGGCACCCCCTGGTCTAGGCAGGGTGTCTCGCACTCATACAGACATATACATCTTCAAAATTTGCTTCTATTCACATTTAACAAACGCAGATTAAAGCCAAGACCCGCATTTATTCATTTTTATATTTGGCAGTTTTCGAGAGTTCGCAGCGCTCTGTGCAGCGTCCTTGAGTTCAGAAATTACTAGAAAGGCTGCCAGTTGTTTCTGTAGCTCACTGTTTGGCTTACAGCGTAGTAAGTTTGTGACTCAAAACATAAAACATGAATACAAATTTCGCATGTCTAAATCATGAAGTTATTCACATCGTAGAGCCCAATTTCAGTAGTTTATAAAATAATTTTAGTAGTTTTATATATTTTGCATTTAGATTTTTAATGGAAAACTATTTCTAGGCCAATCGGCTATTTGCCAAAAATATATAATGTCCTATTGTGTGACTGGCTTATAGTCAGTGTGAGCTGGTGAAGACGACGAAAACGGGGGGGTGGCGCCGATGCAGTGAAACGGGGTTAGGTATTTAGGGCCTCGTGCGCCAATTGAGTTTAGGAATAGCTTCTCCTGAGTCTAGGGAATGATTTGAGCTAGGTTTTTACTCGTTTTCCTCCTGTTTGTTACATTTGTCATTTTGGCCTCCAATAAATTTTATTAATTTAAAAGTTTTCGCGTTGTCTCCATTTTCTGCTGTGTGTTGGGTGTTTTGTATGGCTTTGCAGCTATTTTGGAGATTCCACGCTTGGGCCCCGAACCTGAGTGAGGGCCGGAGTCTGAGTTTTAGGCGATTTGTGACGGTTTCCAGCAGTTAGATCACGTTCTACTTGGGCTCGGGCGCACGGTCACTTTCGCCCTCGTGTCCATCGCCTTCAGGCCCAAATTTCAAGAGCCCCGTTGTTCGTGATTTAACAAATGCTCTGTCAAACTCCTGGCTGGTACAGGGCAAACAAACAGCGTGTGATGCTACCTAAGAATTGCCACAAAACTACAGCAACTATTACCATTAAATATAAACCCAATTTTATCTGCATTTGTTACTAAATTTTATTCACTAAATGTACTGTTCAAATTTTTCTGAAAGAAAAATATGTCCACTAAGCCAAGAAATGCTGTTTGCCAGATTTTTTACAAATTAGACGCCTTAGTTAAAACCAGCCCCATGGAACATTTTTCTCACGATTGACTAAATTTTGCTCACCTGGGGAATTTTTCCGAACTGGGTCTTGTGACCATAATTTGCGTTTGTTGCGTCATAGCTGAACCATTAGTTTTGGAAGGCTTTTGTTGGGCAATTTTGTCAGGTGATTATTAACCGGAGCAGAGCCGTTTGGTGAGCGAGCGCGGAAACCCGTGCGTCCTCCATTGTTAGCCAGTTGAGACCTGGGCAGGCACAAAAGCAGCAGTGCACCAATCTGACTGAGAACTGTCATCTGGAAGGATACAGTTTGTGTGGCCTCCTCGCCGTTCGTTTGTTCAGCTTCGCCTGAGTTCTACAACAGGGCTTCATTGTTTGTAAGTTAGCTCATGCCTATTCCTTTAGCAATGCAACACTATGCAAACCAGTCTATTTTTGTCACTAGCCCTGAAACAAGTATTACATGATTGCCCTTTTTATTTATGATATTTTTTCTTTTGTTCTCAATAATTTTCATGACGGTGTGCAAATAGCATGTCAAAAATTGAAGATACATTAAAGCTCTCTGCCGCATTTAATTCATTAAACAGACTGAGCTATTTAGCGTCAAAAAAGTTGGTAGTAAACCAGTTTTTGTCTGACTAAAAATAAGCGAGCTGAAATTTGAGTCGGAGTTGTGAATTGACAGGTTCAGGAACAGCATCTTTGAACACCACAACTACCAAACCGTTCAGTCGGATTTGTGGAGTCTGCAAAGAATCGTGCCTAACTGAGAGTGGTGGTGTTGGTTTTCATAAATCAATTGCATAATTATGTCTGATGCACTGCTAGTGCTCTATATCTATAATCCTGCAAACTGTTGAGCTCTCAGAAGACGTGTGCATTGTTTAGACTGTGATCATCAGTCATGCGTTGGCATCGGCCAATGGTGTTGTTGCTGGGCCTGTGCTTGTGCCTGTCCCTGCTCTGCGTCAGTGGCAAGAATTGCTTCGATCTGTGCAGTGACCGCATGGCTCAGGCTGCCCTACAAGTAATACAGCTCTGTCTCTACAATACTTGGCTTACTTCACTTCTTTTATGCATCTTCACACTATTTGATTTTTGCCTTGTCATTTTTGCCACTCCCATTCTCCTATACATACCTAATAGGAATTTTTCTGAATTATGTAGGTATATACCTACTGATTAACCCTTTCCCTCCTGAATTTTTTCTGAAGTCCAAGCTGTGGCTGGGATTTGATCCGCTGCTACCGACTGCGCATGCTTCCCAGTGACAACTAGGGCAAAAAAGTTTAACTTTAACTAAAATTAAAAAAGTTAGGGTCTTACTTTAACTTTAACTTTAACTACAAAAAAGTTAAGGGTCTTACTTTAACTTTAACTTAATTGGAAGTCAAGCACCCATACTTTAACTTTAACTTAAATTCCGCCAATTTCTTAACTTTAACTTAAATTATGACTTTATTCAAAATTTTGAATCTAAACTTTTTTATAACTTTTTTGATTTACAGTAAGAATACGACAAATATTTAAATTATTGTCTTAATAAAGTAAAATTGTTGTCCAGCTTAAATTTTTCTTCCGACGCTGTACGCTAATTTTAGGTCGTTGTCGTAGCCAGAGTACATAATAGCGTCTCACTCATAGAAGAAGAGTGAGACACTCTCCAGCCTGCCTGTGTTCTTGCACAGGCAGATGCGCTGGTCGTTTTCAGGCCACACAAACCTTTTTTAATGCTTTTCAATCAGACTATGAATAAATAATGAGTTATTAACTTTTTATCCCTATCTTAATGCTTATCAACGCATCAGCAATTATAACTAAAGTGTGTTACGCAGAGAATCTACGCGCTGATTAGCTACATGTTGCACAGAATGTCAACATGTTGCCTGAAAACGACCAGCGCATCTGCCTGTGCTAGAACACAGGCAGGCTGGAGAGTGTCCCACTCTTCTTCTATATAGAGTGAGAAGCTATTATGTACTCTTGGTCGTAGTATTCTTACTGGAGGCCGCTTACCTCAACATATTCCCAACATATTGTAAGGGGCACATATGATTGTAATACTGAACTACTGGTGTACTTTAGAATGTGCTAAAAGCCCATAATAGTTCGTAAAAATATTTAAAAATATATTATATAAATTAAATACAAGTTGATCTTCAACTTACTGACTTTAAATGGAGATGAAGACTGACTAAAACTGTTAAAACAATAAATTTGTAGTGACTTTTACGTAGCTAAACGCTCTTCTGTAGTGTAGCTAAGAATGTAGTATACGTTCAGAAAAGTTTCTGAAACAAAAAGTGGTAGATGTCGCGTGTAAGCGTGCACGAGCACGAATTTTACCCCCCCCCCACCCCTAGGCGCTATTTGCGCTATTATAGATTCCAGCTCAAAAAGGGCCCCCCCCACCCCCCCCCCCGCTATTTGCGCTATACACGCTACGACAGGTACCCCCCTCCCCTTTTATTGATTGGTACTTTTATTGATTGGTATGACATATGTGCTGAAAAATTCGCTAATCACCGAAATAAAATTTCCGACACGAGATAAAATTTGTTAATTTCGTCCACAGTTGTAAAATTATTTTAAGGTGGTAATAGTAACAATTGCGACGATTGGATTTCTTACGATAGATTTCCATGAGCACTGCCTAAAAACCGACATGCAGAATAGCATTTCTTCATTATTTCCTCTCATATGAACTCATTTCTCCTTAGTCTTGACTGAATTGTCTGGGGAGTATTCTCGAGCGGACGTCCCCAAATCTGTAGCACCTGCAATCTGCACTAACTTTCAAAAATATTCTATTTATTATTTAAAAAGTTCACCATGGCGGCTGATGCGCTTATATTAGTGAAGTTAGTAGTGCTTTCAAATTTTCAAACTGATGCTTGCGAGTCAAAATTACATACATGGCTCTAAGAGCAGTTGCGGGAGGGGTCACGGGGGCGACTGGCAAACATGCTGTTTTTAAGCAAAAAACAATTTCTTTGTGTTTCAGAATTCTATTTTCCTAACTATACTACGGTTAGTCTGGAGGCTCCCACCCCCATGACCCCGCCATTTTTATATGAAAATAAATCCATTTCTTTTCAAAACCTTGCATAATCACACCTTTGATTACTTCACGGCACAAGATTGTTTGGTGCAAGTCAACAAAGCCCCCCCCCCAGTCGTTTATTCAGTTTACTATCATATCTAAACGTATAGAAAACGCACTTTTGACTGCACAGCAATAATTTTCGCTTCTCTGGGCTGCTACCCTCAAACCCTGCAAACAACAACGTTCATAGGTATGTAACAAAAATTGGCTAATCGCGAGCAGTCAATTTAAAAATTCTGGTTGCGACCCCAACGGTATTTCCTGTGTCAATTTTTTACGTAAATTGTAAGCGTAACTTTTCTTCGACTCGTGATGAACTTGTGTCTTGACCTTGAACTTGAATTTGTCATAAAATTTTCATGCAGTTTCGCCCGGACCTACAAATAGGTATTCTAGACTGCCGACTCTGAATGAGTGGTTCGTGAACTGATTTAGTTGGAAATTTTCATCCTGCTTGGAAACTTTTCAAGCTGGTTAGAAATTTTCTGGGCAAGTCTGAAAATTCCCGAAAAAGTACCTCTGCGCATTGTTGCTGTGTTGAGAATGTAGGGTCACCCCCTACTCGAGGCGGGTTTTCCTGCGCCCAAAATATCGGAAATATTCCAAAAATACAGCGTTGGTTTTGTATCTTCACGCTTGAGAACTTGCAGATTCGTACCTTTTAACAGTTTCCAAAATATTAGTATTTGTGAATAGAATTGCGCTCTCCGCTTCGTTTGTATACTTTTGAGATAGCAGAAAGGCTGCCAGATACTTTTTACCTATCTGTGCTAGCTTGCGAGCGTCGAAAATGATGACGTGTCGCATGAATAGGAAAATATTTCAACATTCTGAAATTTCTCTTCATATCTAAATTGTAGCGTCTAAATTTATTAATAGAACGTAATATTTAAATTATTTCAATATACTTGTTATTATGTTTGAACAGGGGAGCTAACCCGCATCCGATTTGGCACGCACCAAAAATGTTGAATATCTCTTATGTGTGGTCTGGCTCACGGTAGTCAGACAATTTTCTAAAACGGGGGGTTTGGCACCGGCGCATGAACAGGGGTTAGGTTTTGAGGCCCCGCGTGCCATTGAGGGTTAGGGTTAGGTCCCCTGAGTTAGTCTGATGCTGTGAGACAGTTTTTATTTGTTTTCTCCTCCTTTTGAAACTGTTATTGTTTTGCTTTTCAATAAAAGCTTGAAATTTTCAATAAAATTCTGAACTCTAAAAGTGTCTCCCTAGGGCTTCTTAGGGCCTGCTGTTTGTAGACGCCCTTTGGAGGGCCTTGCAGCTGTTGTGTGTGATTCCGTGTGTGACCCCGGACCTAGTTAGGGCCAGTTTGTGAGCGATTTAGAGCAGTTTGCCCCGGTCGGCAAACGTTATTCTGCATTCCACCCGGGCTCGGGCGCACGGTCAGTTCTGTCCTTTGGCCCTCGCCTTCACGGCCCAAATTCCAAGAGCCCCGTGGTTTGCAGCATAACAAGTGGCGACCGTGACAAAGGATTTTAGGGTCACGCACGACGCCCACTACAGCTGCTTCTAGGCCCCACCCTAAATTCTTCTGAAATTTTGTTGTTAAAATCGACTTCCCCCCCCTGAATTTTTGAAAAATTGCTGGAAAACTTCCGGCAAAGAGGAGAAAACAGGTAAATTAGCCCCCATAATTTTCCCTGTTCCCGGGAAAATTTCAAAATTTGGTTTTTCTGTGTTTTTGAGCGGTGAAGCGGGGAAATAATTTGGTTAAAACCTAAAGAAAGAAAGAAAGAAATTTGAAGAAAGAAATAGGAAACAGGACCCCAGATAGTAGAAAAAGTGAGAAAATTAGCAGATACGCCCGCTAGGAAGCAACGGAAAATTTTTAGGTGAGAAAAGGGGTCCGAAAAATTTTTGACTCGATATATATAAGTGAGGGGGACGCCCTCTAGAGCGATTTTTGTGCTCCGAAACCGGTTTTAAACGAACCGGCATCAAATTTTGGACTTAGAAAAGTAGTTTTGAGAAAGTTTTCTTCAATTTTCAGCTTAACGATGCACTAAGCCTAAGCCTAAGATTTTCCAAATTTTTCAGAAAATTTCTATTTCTGTTTTTCGTGCCTCTCAGCGCCATTTTTGAGGCCTGAGAGTATTTTTAAAAGATTCAGTGCAAAATTCTGGTACTAGGGGTCATACTCTCGGATTTTTAATACCGAGTTTAGTATTTTTCCCCACCCTAAGCCTAAGCCTGAAAATTTGAAAATTTTGAAAATTTTGTCTGTAGACCCCGGTACTGTCTCCCAGCGCCATTTTTGTGGCCCGGGAGTATAATTTTTGAATTCAGCGTGAAATTCTACCCCTAGGGGTCATATTGCCGGATTTTTAACGGCAATTTTAATATTTTTCCCCACCCCAAGCCTAAGCCTAAATTTTCCAAATTTTTGGGGAATTTCTGAAACTGCCCCCAGCTTCCCCAAAAGTGGTCTAGGGTAAATTCCGACTGCAGAATCGGTTCCTACGACCCTTGAAACCCTAGAAATAAGTGGGTTTCGAATATTTAGATCGCAAAATTTTTCACACGGGGCTTGTATAGACACCCCCATCCGTGAGGCTCTCGCTCACGAATTTTTGCAAATTTTGAGCCTGGGCTCGCTCAAAAGCGACTAAGACCCGGCCAAAAGCTCTTCAAAAGTTGCGCACCAACCCCCCTCAGCTCTAGAAAAAGTATCCGGTGTAGAAAACCCGGATTTCTAGAAAATTTTGTCCAAAATACCCCCAAAAATCGAAAATTTTTCGATTTTTCAAAATTTCTGAATTTCAGTCCAAATTTTTCACGGCCGGTACCGACACTTAAGTCGTTGTACCTACACCCCCTAGCGCACCTCTGGACGAAGTTTCGCCCAGAAATACCAAATTTTCACGATTTTTTGGCCAAAATCAAGTTTCTGAATTGATACCCAATTTTGACCCCAAAATACCCCTGTAGCGCCCCTCACACGAATTGTGGGGTAAAACCAATAGCACCAGAAGTTTCGCCGCCCCCGAAAACCTAGGAAATCAGACTTTCTAGGTCGAAAAGTCCAATTTTTCGAAAAATTTTCATTTTCGTTTCCATTTTTGCCCAAAACCTTAATTTTCCACTCCCAAAGGCCCCGTAGGGTATATAATCGCCTGTTTTCCTCCCTTTCTTCGGTAACAGCTTGCTCAGAGCAGTTTGTAGTTTGATCCCAATCAAGAATTTTCCAGAAATTTTGCGTTTTTCAAAAATTTTCACCCCCACAGCGCATTTTTGGTCAAAAACGGCCAAAAATCACTGTTTTCAAGCCGTAACGGCCCAGACCCTTGCTTTTTCTTCGGGTCTTTTTGCACACGCTTTCCCCGCAACATACCAGTGAAAGGAAAAATACCTTTGACCGCGAATTTGGGCGGAAATTTTGAAAATTTTGTCAAATTTTTCGATTATATACATCAGAGTATATAATCGACGCTGGTGCGCAGCTTGAAACTCCGGAAATTTTCAAATAGGGTTCAGACTATTGCACCAACACACAGTACTGAGTTGTAGGATTATATACATTTTCTGCCGGACCGGAATTTTGCCCAAATTTGGCAAAATTCTTGAAAATTTGAATTATATACAGTGAGTACTACGTATACACACGGTAAATTCGGATAAAATTTTTGTATTTTCAGGCAGAGCAGCCTCATCGCAGCACCCCTAAACGCTTTTTCTAAGGGGAAGTGCTGCTCAAAAATTTCTGAGCATTGAGACTTAGGATTTTTCGCAAAAATTTTTCAAAATTTAATTTTTCCCCCTTCGAAATAGAATCAACTCCCCGGCGGCAATAAAATACGCCTAAGAGGGGAACCCCTTTCGTTTTGCTCTAGAATTTCCCCAGACTTAGAAATTTTTCCGGAAAAATTTTCCGGAAATTCTGAAATTGGAATCGACGTCCGGCGAACCGAAAATCTAATACCCTAAGGGCCCCCCTTTTCAATTTTATTTCGGAAATTGTGGACTTAGTTAATTTTTGAGCAAAACTCGAAATTCTCTAAATTTTCAAATCTCTTGTTTTTTCTGATTTTAGTGAATTCAGCATCTTCTCAGCGGTTAAATACGCATTTCTAAAGGGAAGTGCTGCCCAAATTTTCTTAAATTCCTAGACTTAGGAAAAATTTCGATCCGAATTTACCGATTCCCCCCCTTAGCTCAATCCTTTTGTTCCTTTTCAGCCGACGGATAAAGAACGTTTTCTTTTAGCTAAGTACGGTGCTGTTACGACTAGGTAGTTGAGTAAATTACGTGAGCATACAGATTTAGTGATATAGCACACATACACATGATGCGTGGATCAGCCCTAGCCCGCACCCCCCCTCAGTCCGCAAATAGGACCCACACCCTGGAAGGAAATCGACCCAACCTGGAGCAGGACCCAAACCAGACGGTGCTCCAATTGCCCCCAGCAGCCACGACCTTGGCCCAATTACCAGGAACCCCGACCCACTCCCAAATACAGGTAGCCCGCACTAGCACACAAAATGTCCATTCAGACGATAGTGCAGAGGAGGAATATCAAGGGATGTTGACACGACAACGCCTAGAGCGGCGTCGACTGCGCGCGCTAGGCAAGAAGCACCCGCAGCGTTTTGGCAAAGACGATCCCAATAGAGAACTTAGGGAGATGCAGCTAGGACTAGCAAATCAGCTGCCAGCGCAGCAGTCCCCGACCCTGTCACACCGTAGTTACATCATTGAGCCGGAGTTGGAGGAGCAGAATTTAGGTGTAGGGGTAGATATAGTTCGGAGTAGTAGTACCGGGGATGGAACGCAACACGCCACGGCGAGTTACGTTCCCTCCCAGGTAACCCGAAATGAAACGGCCGCGATGCAAGGGTATATTGCTGTTAGTAGTATTGGGTCGACCAGCACAAATGTTGTATATTCAGGGTATGCACCCCAAGTTGCACCTGTCCAGCCCCCTCCATCATCTCTAGGGTCTATGCAAAATCAGCTAGGAAAAATCCTTCCGGCTACGACCCCAAAATACCCGAATTTCTGCCCACCAAAATTGTTGGTACAACAGCAAGAGTCAGCAAACCTGGAGGGTCAAACTTTCATGACATTTCCCCCAATTTCGTCCATCCCAATGGTGACGTTTAGCACGAATAGTGGCATACAAACTAGCGGTACTAGTCAGTGTGGGACAATGACACACCCGAACCCCCCAATGGGCACACCCGAACCCCCAAATGGGATGGAACCCAACCCTTCCCAGTCAAACCCTTCAATTCCCTCCGAGACTGATGGGGTATTCGTCAACCCCAATGGGAACACAGACCAACCAGGGCCCACAGATGTTTCTGGGAAATATGGCATCGGGTACAAATTTGGGTGGTCAAACGGGGCAGAACCCGTGTTTTGCAAATTCTCAGATTACAAATTTCGGACCAACACCGGGATATCAAAACCCAAGTAATTTCGGGGGTGTCTTGACTCAACAGCTACAACCGCAACCCCCATTGTACGATCCCCAGAAATTGCAGAATATGCTGAAGTTCGTTGCAGACCTGCCGGTCTTTGATCAAGACATCACAAAAATGACCCTCCAGGAATGGCTGCAAAGTTTCACTATGCGTTTGCAAATGGCAATGGTCCCTGAGGACCACTGGGGTCGTATCCTCTGTTTCAAATTGGGAGGCTGTGTGAGCCTATATGCTTCAAAATTGCCACAAGGCGTGACGCAAAATTTTCAGTCTCTAGTAGAACATTTGACGCCAGTGTTTGGAGCCCGGAAAATGACAAAAGCGGATCATTACCGCAAATTTTTGGACCGTCGCCAAAGGGCTGGGGAGCCCGTGAGGGACTACCTACGTGAGCTTCAAACTATAGCTCAAGAAATTTGGTTAGATAGTACTGAACGGGATGCCAATGTGGCACAGCAAATTTTTAGCGGTGTGGTACCAGACGTTCAGAAGGTGTTAGCACCTATCTACTGTGAAGGGCCCCCTCCCTTGTCGAAAGTGGTAACTCTTTTGGATTTGGTATGTCCCACGGGTAGCGCGGACTGGGTCCAAGCTGTGGGCAGTGACCAGACAAATCAAAAATCGGGAAATTGGCGGGAGACTAGACCATCGGGGCAAGTACCTAGTAGACCTGAGCGTCCAAACACTGGCAGAACCTTGTTCACGCCGAAACGGCAAGAAAGTGAATCTAATGAGGCCAAATTATGGCAAGCAATCCAAGATTTGAGAATTGAAGTACGTAATAGTCGAGGTAGGGAAGGCACTGGACAGGTGCAAGGTACAAATGCTGGACAGCGTTGGGATCGATCTCCTAATCGATCGAATTTCGACAGTAGATTTGCAG
>JASANF010001108.1:0-12293 GCA_030248245.1 Trissonchulus sp. WLG1_4 | reverse complement strand
CAAATAGGCTTTTAAAACGTCATTTTTCCGACTTTGCAACATTATTGCAAACTATGTGCTGCACCAATTTTGCTGAAACTTGGCAAAATAATTTGCCTTTAGATAGATTTTTAAAATATAGAAAGAACAATTTCTAACATTTTACTGAACAAGTTTTACAGTCGCGCAAAATCTACTGCTTTCGCGGCACTACCCCCTTAAACGGACTTAACTTTTAGTGCGATGCTTTTTAGTCTAAGGGGGGGGGGGCTACCTGAAAAAGTGAAAATTTTAGGTTCTCCGATTCGCTTCAAATTTGCACACAATGTAGCCCCAGGGAAGGCGCATCGCAGATGTAACAAACTGGAACCAATGCTATTGCCAATTTTTCACTAGGGGCTCCCAAAAATTCAATTTTACGTGTAAATCATAGGCGCAAAAAAAGTTTTTTGTGGTTGCAAAGCGCCCCTTTACTCGAAATTTTTGTCAACACTGACGAAGCTGATTTTTACATGATTCGATAGCCTAACGTCATATCTCAACCTCTATGATCCATTTTTTTAAATTTTTGCCCATGGCCTGAACAATGACGTCAAATGTAAAATCACTCAAATTTGGCAGGTCCAAAAAACGGCCATTTTTTCACATTTCGCCCTCGATTTTAGATTTGAAAATACATATCAAAAATCCGGATCATACGATTTTGCGCATACATGTGGGCTACTACTATGCTAAATTTCAGCCTGATTGGCTTAATGTGGTTTGTGCTAGAACTGTCCAAATAAGGGCTACTTTTCGGCTTTTTGGCGTACTTTTGCCTATGTAAATACACTGACAAATGCACCGAACCAAAAGTGCACCTTCAAGCTTAATTGTTCTTATCTGAGGTAGAGGTGCCTTGGGGGAGTAACATGTGCGAAAATAAGCAAAATTTGAGAACTTTGATTTTTGACCTGGGTAGCCCCCCCCCCCCTTAAATACCTGTCGCGCTGTGGCGCAACAGGAAAAATCAAACTTCACGCGCTGTTATAGTTTCAAACTTGGGATATGTATAATTATGAGAAAACTGTAAAATTGCTCTGTTAGTTGAAAAACTGTGCTCAAAAAAACGAGTTGAATTGAATTACTGCTTTGCCAGGTATACGCAGAAAAGCCAGTGCTTTTAGTTTGGATAAATGGTCATAAAACGGAAATGGGCCATTACAATTGGTCGTTACCGTCGGAGCCTGTTGTTGCTTCCGGAAGAATTATCATTTGTGTTACTGTTGGAAACTATTCAAGCCGTAACTATTTTGATAATCTAATTCAATAGAATTAGTAGAAATAAAATCAACGTAACATAGTGGATAGGTGATAAACTTTGACAGTAACTTTTTTAATTTTTTTAAAGCAAAACTTTGCTTTGATGAAATGTTTTAAATGGCTTCGTTTTAAAAAGGTGTGTATCTTTTTTTCGAAATTACTTAATATATATACGAATAGTTTTGAGCTGAACACTTAACAAAAATTGGCAAAGCAACTTCAGCAATTAAACGTAAAGCTTTTTTAAACAAAGCATAGAATTCTATTTTAGCTTGTCGTGCTGCATGTTTCGGAAAAATTTAATTGTGATAAAATGTTTCGAAAGAGTTTTTTATAGTTTTAGGACATACTGCAATTAATAAAGTTCGTCGTCATTCCAAGAAAATATAATTTTTATTAACTAAATTTTTTAGAGTCGAATAACGTTCTGAATATTCTAAACAATAGAAGCAACTACCTACACCCTGCCTGTAACTTATCGAAATGTCGAAATCTGAAATTCCAACTACTTGTTGAAATGTCTATGTAACAAACTCAATTTTGCTTAATCCAAATCTAATGCTGAGAGCGAAGTTCAGTTTGAAGTATACCACATATCTATTTCGAAATTTTTCTATATATTTCTAGAAACCCTTGTTCTTTGTTAGAATGATTCGATACCTGCTGAGTCAGATCGGAAAAATTTCTATTCTTTGACAAAAGTTAGCATATGTCTACCGTGAGAACGGTTTTTCATCATGAATGATGAAACACTCTTTGTACTGCTCTCAGATTCACACGTTTTGATCTAAAAATAATGCGTAAGAAAGATATGACTAATTTTTCTACAAAAATTTTTAAAGGTCGTCTTTTCATATATTGTTTTACCTTTATAGCAACTACATATATAAGTGCCTCATGATGGGACAAGGCTATACGGATTTTCTGATTCTCTGACTTAGTCTACATCTTACGTTAAAACATTATGTTGCAATGGAAAACTCGACAACAAATTTCACAAACGCAAGCTGGGCGTTTGATTGTGACCCGTCGAAGAGGTTAGGAGTCGCAGTTGGGGTGGTGGTGTTTTTAATGACGATGCTTGGATTTATGGCTTGCTTTACTACTTTATTCTTTATTTATCGACTGAAACTAGTGAAAAACCATGCTTTCTTTGTTCTACTCGTTTGGCAAATTGCCAGCGATGTGTTGAATTTAATAGTATACTTGGTTACATCAATATCGATGATGACAAATCGATATGTTTTTCATAAGCTAGTCCATGTGGTTTTTGGATACTGGGAAAAATGTTCCTACAGTATGCAATCGTATATGTATACATTGCTGGCTACGGCTCGTCTGATCTTAATTCTAGAAACAAAATATCCCAAACTAAAGAGTCTGAACATGTCTAAAGCTTCAACTTATATGATCAGTGCCACTTTTTTGGCAATATTTAATATCGTCGAGACCTGTTGGCATACTTATTATTATCGAACCAATGTTTACTACGATGCTTATTGCGGTGTTAGCATCAACCCAGCGGCTACACCACAACTTGCCCGCCAAAATTGGACCTACTGGGGTGTAAAGGAAGGAGCGTGTTGGGGTATAAGTGCTGCGTTTTACTTGTTTTGCTACATCGCTTTAGCTATGAATCGAAGAAAAGTAACGGACAGTAGCGAGCCTGTCGCAAAGCCGACCAATACTGTCAACCGAAAAGCAGAAAACAATTTTCTGATCATTAATGTTATCAGTTTAGTGCTGCAAATTTTCATCGGCAGCAGCTGGCGTTATTTTGTTCACATATTTTACTTCGCCGATATTGTCAATTCTATGAGCACTAGTTTGCTCAGCCTGGGCTTGGTGCAGTCACTTCGATTGGAATTTTTGAAATCAATCGGTTACAAAAGTGAAAAAGAAAAAACTATCCTTAAAACTGCTACAAAGCACAAAACAGCTATTATTGATTGTTGACATTACATTAGTGTCATTTTTAACTTTATTGGTAATTCTAAATCAATTCACGTGTTGTGTAAAGTGTTTGTGGCACAATAAAGTATACTATGATCTTAATTCTTCTAGATCTACGTGTTCATTTTTAATTATTTGTCTATTAAAAAATTCCAAAATTATGTCTAAGTGTTTAGCTATGTTTTTTTTCTGCGGCTAGACATTCGACAGTTTGACTTAATTCCGCTTAATAACCACAAGAACTAGAGCACGGCTGTTTGATGCAAAAATATGGTGGTAGACAGCTGATTTACCTGCTTTTCAGTTGTGGGTTGTAGTAGTAGACATTCAAAGCCATGATGCAGATTAAACACGTCCTTAGACAAAAACTAAAGTCAGTCAAGAAAATGCTGAACCCTGAGAGAAAACAAATGGCGTGATGTTTATGACTACTCGCTGCACTCTTGATGCTCGCAATTTGTTCTTTTCGTAATAAAATCGCGTGCTTCTTTTTGTCTCCGACTCCAGCATTTTTTGGTCAGACTTTAAGTTAATTGACGTCCGGCAGATTGTTAGTTTGCAAGAATGATTTGCTTATTTAAAACAAAAATCAAATACTGTCTTGTCTTGGCCTTGCGTTCGCCCGTCTTGTTTTCAACGGTTGGTTCAGCTAATGGCAATTCCAAAGTCACAAGAGGATGTTACCAACGGCGGACATCGTATTTTGTCAGAAATTACATAATTTTTGATAATCTCTTTGTTTTTTACAAGTTCATTGAACCACAGCATTAATTATCAAAATCAAATCAAATCGAAATGGTTTGCAAGCAATATGTCACTTATGCCGTATGTCACTTACAGAGTGATGTCACTTGTATAACCGCCCAAGGTCAAGATCGTCATCAGGCGGTCCCATGGCCGTAACCGAAGTCCTACTTTGGGCTGGGGAGTGGCAATCACGTAAATCAGGCCGTGTATTATCCACGTGACAATAAACCAACATATTGCCCAAACAAGTGCTAGGTCACCACCCGTAAGTGGTAGCGCTCAACTGCGAAATATTGCTGCTTTTGATTCGATAATTGCGTCGTGGAATGTACGAACGCTTTTGCACGCCGGCAGTATTGCTCGACTTGAATTGTCGCTTATGCGATATAATGTCGATATCGCTTTCCTGTCCGAAGTAAGATTTGCAGGGTCTGGAAAGACAAAAATTATAGTTCCAAATTCATTAACTTTGACTCCAACCACGCACTTAATTTATATTACTGTGGAGCAGCTCGCGGATCCAATGGTTTAATATATAACCTTATTTCTGCAGTTGTGATTGAATTCAAACCAGTCAACGATTGTATTGTTCTAATTCGTCTTGCATGTCGCCCACGCAATCTAACTATCCTCAGTGTCTATGCGCCAGCGCATTTAGCAGACAACGACGATAAAGACCTATCCTGTCCTGTTTGAAGATTTCTATATATTTTTGGGTAAAAAGCACGTGTATTGCTATAATGCTAACATGTCCGATTGTATCAGTAGCGTGAACACACGAGATATTTTAGTTGTTGTTGGCGATTTTAACGCAAAACTTGGTGTAATCGCCGGAAAGGAACAGGTCTGTGCCGGTCAGTTTTTATGCTGCGGTGTCTGTACGAATAACGGATCTCGCCTAAAACCGTCCTTTAGCCCTTTGTGTCGCACACAAAATCAATGGTTACGTTTCAGTGCATGGCACACATTTAGGTTAAAAATAGTTCTGCTTATGTAAATAAAAAAACTGTTTGTGATTTGAATTTGTAAAAACTGAGCTATGAGCTTTCCAGAGAAACGCAATTACCTCCTTAAATGAGTAACTAAATACATATTAATATCATTGGAATACTTGAGTTTATTTTAAGACTAGTCATTTAAGATTTGTTACTTACAATTCTTATTACAATAAATTGTAATGTATTTTGCAGTTTGTCTATATGCAGTTGTTAATGAAATCTTGTTTACGTTTAAAATTAATTTATTTTTAATTTAAATTGAATTAAAATTTAACAAAGTAGATTTGTTTACCAAATTTGGTTTTTGAAAATAACACAGTGACTTTCATTTACACCACGGAAGTAAAAATGATCAAACAGTTAATGTTACGCATATTTTCTCACGATCGTTAGCGCTAAATAGTTACTTAAAACTTACTAAAACGACTCTTCAAGCTTAAGCAATGTTACTAATCCCTATGTTCATACTTATCCTCCTTGTCCCTTTGTTTTTACCTCCAACTGCACTTCCAAAAAGCTAATGACTAAACCAAATGAACCCGATTTTTACAAAAAAAAGTGGTCGGTAATTTTGTTTTGAACGCAAAAACTAATGTTTATACTTTACAATAGACAAAACTGTTCAAACACAATTGATAAAATGAAGAAAAAATATATAAACATTTTTTTTGATAAACCTGTACTTCTGCCTGTGAACGGCCTTCTATATTTCCTACAGTTACAGTTAAAATAGAATCAGGTGATTGTTGTCGTAACTGTTCAATCCCGATTCTCCAAACAGATTTCAACTTCCCATTTTATCAATCCAAGTTGCTTCACAATTTTTTCTAGTCAATTCGTTGTTTTTAATGTTTTGTTGTAATATAACTACTCGCATATCTGAGCAACTGTAATTAGTGACGCTAAAATGTCTTGATATTGTGGTGTTACAGTTTGGCAAGTGTTTGAGTTGGTTTTCTTTTGATTTTGCAATATTTGTGATGCGACTTTTATGTGCGTTGATTCTCGAGCGCATTCCTTATCCACTACCATAACGGGTTGCGCATTGACGGCATTCTATGAGATAGACAAGATCCGTGGCTGACAGTTTCCGTCTGCTTTTATTTTATAACATTTTTGTTTTGAAAGCTACGCACATGGATTGTTAAATCGCAGGAGCGACAACCATGGTCATTATTGCAAGTTTGAAACAAGCACTGCCTTAAAGTATTAGATGTATTTGTCGAAAATTTTGAGCGGACTAGTAAATTGCTGAGATTTTTATGTTTGTAGTATGCGATCATTGGTAGGTCTGGGGGCTCCTTATTAGCTGCATATTACGCCGCGAATAGTAATTGATGATCATGGCGTAGGGATCGTTGAAACAATTTTGGGAGTGAATATGGCAAAAGGGTAGTGATATGATGTGATGACTTGTGGCTTTTTGGTTTTCTTTTCTAAAAATATGGGCTCTGTTGTTCGGTACCTTAGCCAATTGTTTTTGAATATGACCTGGGTTTTATCCACGATAGGTAAAATTGTAAGTTAGCTCTTAAAGTCTGTTGTTGTATTGCAAATTGTCTGAACATATTTTTTTAAGCGTAGAGCTTGGCAAAAACGATGCTTTGTTTAGTTTTTCTTGGATGGTAACTCTTAGCATTCAAGTATTGATGCTTGTCGGTCGGTTTGGTGTATAAATTAATGATTATTTCACACTCTTCAGTTAGTGGCATTTTGACGTATAGGAAAGTAGCGGTCTTAGAACTCAGAATTTTCTGTTGTGAGTTCAATCGAGCTGTGTACCGCATTTAAATTTTGAAAAAACAACTCTAGGTCATTTTGACTTCTAGTCCATACACACATAATATCGTCAATGTATTTAAACTGTCACACCTAGCCACTCGGCCACCGGCTTACTTTCCTCAGATACCTAGGGTAAAACGTGAAAAACATGAATCTGTGAAACCACAGGCCGACAAGATTCACTGGTGTGAGATAGTGCACTTTGCCTCAGATGTAACCAGTATGCAGTAAAAAATTGAATATGTCAAGATCAACCATTTTTTTTATGAATTTGTTGATTATGTGATGTTACGTGGGTATAAAGCTACGGCAATAAACACGCAAAAACAAGGTACATACTGTAGATTTTAATTACAAGAAAATAACGGACGGACACAAATTACGGAAATAAAGAGTGCAAGAAAGGTAGTTAATGCCAAGTGACTAATAGTCCTGTAAGCTGCAAATTTATATTGGTAGTTGGTGTATTAAAGATTAAGAGGCATAGTCAGGAGACGGTAAGAAATGGTGAACAGTAAAAAGTTAATAATGAAGTGAAAACGTGAAGTGTTTTGATTTTCTAAGTTGTTCAGACCTTCCTAAGTCCTACGCACCATACCCTCAATAGCACGCTGCCAGTCCGGAACGATGTTAATATTGTTTACGCGGTGTTGACGTTTGTTTCAAATGGTATTCCTCCCCAAGCGTCTTAGCCTCTTCTCAAGGTCTTCCTGATTTTGTGTCTGCGGGTCCTTGTCGACTTGTCGAACGGGCATTCCCGTGCGCAGTCTAACTAAAGCCTCATGCTTTGTTACTAGAGTCACAGCAGCACTAAAATCTTTCGGATCGGAAAGTGACACCTTTTCTTCTAGCATAGGCTGCTGCTGCTAGTCTGCGAATTGCGTAGGCGTAATCGGCTACTGTTTCGCCTGGATGCTGTTTCGGCGATGCAATTAAACTGCACAAACACGAAATTTCTCAACTGTTTGCAGTGCCGGATGCGAAGGAGATTATAGTTGTTCTTATTAGCGTCGGGCCGAGCTGCGCAAACTCTAAGTGCTGTTTGTCGGAAACAAGCATTAACCACCGTAGCTTTTCATGTTCTTTCCAACAATCACCTCTGGCAATCAACTCAAAATGGTCAAAAAAATTTTCGAAGGTAGTTCCATCCTCGGAAGTGAAATATCCCAAATCCATTCACTGTGAAGGAATAGACGCACTTCTTGCTGTGGATGTCGTTGTTTTAAGATTTCGTAGCCTTTCCCGTAGTTTTAAAAATTGGTCTTCCATTGTCCGTCTGTAATATCTGACCGTGCGCTCACTAGCGGACACCAGCTGGGTTCTATCTTCTGATTCAAAATCGGAGTCGGTATTTATAAATTGTCGTCACGGATCTTCTTCGTACCCTACTCGCAGCGCCAAAATTGTCACGTGGTTGTAATGCTACGGCAATATGAACCCAAGAAAAAAGTAGATACTGTAGATTTTAATTACAAGTCAATAACGGTTAGACACAAATTACGGAAATAAAGAGTGTTGAAAAAGTAGTTAATGCCAAGTCACTGTTATTTCTGTAAGTTGCAAAATTATATTTATAGTTGGTGTATTAAATGTTAAGACGCATAGTCAGGAGAAGGTAAAAAATAGTGAAAAACCTCAAAGCAGAAACTCTAAACCTAAGCAATGTGAACGTGAATTATGATCATATTATGTTTTACGTTGATCCCTGAAACTCTAAACCGTAGAAATCAAACCTGCAGTGGAAGTTGGCAATAGAACGTGTAGGATGCTTTCATTTTACAATTAAAAATTTAAATATATTCAAATTTTGGTGGAAATGCAAAACTCAATACTCATTTGCGGAAAGCGTTATAATTTGACAAAAGTAGTTGCAATGTATAAAATTGGCTCTAATTAAAATCTGAGCAATAATTTCTTCCAACATAATGCCACAGTTTCTATGTTAGAATAAAAACATCTTACCCATGCCGCAGCCGGCTTTGGAGTCGATCATTGTTTTCAAAAATTAATGTTCCATTTTTAAATGAATGTTGATTTTTCCCGATCCAGACAGTCCACCGTTCCTGACAGGAACTGGAAAAAACCGCAGTGCTACAATAAATAAACAAAATAATTATACCATATATGACTTTGTGTGGAAATGCTTAAGTATAATTCAAAAACTTACTTTTTTATTGCTAAAGTTGATTAATGGTATACAAGGGATGTTAATCCCATATATTTTTACTAGTTTTTAATTATGACAAACATGGCTATTGAAACTTAGAATGAGGAACAAACTTTTAAAATAACTCAAAAATATAGCGTCCGAGACCATAATCGACTGTGCTGTTGCATTTTTGTTTTCGACAAAATTAATAAAAGAAGTCCGATACTGCATCACAAAACTTAAACAAAACGGTAAATTATAAAAACACGCCATTACCTTGTCTATGTTGTCTAAAAAACGTCAGATTAGAATGTTCTGGAAACTGGAATATAATTTTCTCAATTTTCCACAATTGGTTTAGAAAGTAAATGAGCAACAACTCCAACCTGCGTTTAAAATCTAAGAAGTTCAGCATTTTAAGTTAAAAAATTGAGTATTTTATAATTATACAAGAAATACATTTAATAAAACCAGCAATATTAATTTCTACAACAATTTTTAATTCAAATTTGCGACTTGGTGTGGAAAAAAGTTCCCGAAAACTCAAAGTTGCATAAGTCTGGGGCCTAGAATTCAAAAATGTCAAATAGTTTTCACTTTTAGGAGAACTTTGGTCAATAAAGAACCTTTAATAAAAATAAAATCGTCAAAAAAGTCAAAAATAAAATAATTTTCGACCAAACCACGAAAACCAATGCATAGATCTAGTGGATTTACCACCGTGGTTTTTAAAAGGAGTGGTTTTACGTACGTTTGATAATATTTTTAACATAATTTCATTACGATATATTGCCGATATGCTACTTTTTTAGAAAATTTTAAAAAATTTTGGTTTTAGCTCAGTTCCATTTTCAGCAGAATTTTAACTAACAAATTTTATGGTTTTACAAATTTTATAAAATATGTAACGAATCAGGCAACATTGTTTAATAAGATGTGCACATCACAGAACAACTGACGTAAAAGCATAGTTTTAAAAGTCACCGTGGTGAAACTTACCCAAATTTGCTCTAAATTGCCGTAAAAATACGTCAAATATAAGCAAAAAGCTAAACAAATCGCACTGCTGCTGCTGATGAAAACATGTCCCCATTTAGGCGAAAATAAACACAGACAGAAACACAATTAAGGTCATGGTGGTGGAAAATTGTTATATAGATAGCTGATATCTATACGAAAAGTCCCCGCCGAATTTATCTTGTCAGCAGTATTTGACATTTTGCAAAAAAATATTTGCATAACCAGCAGCATCAAATTTTGTTTTAGTACAGTCATATAATATGGTATACGCCCCCACGTTTTGTTACAAAATTCTGTTTCTTTACCAAATAGTCAAGTAATGTAACACTATGGCTGACTGCTAGTTCTACAAGCTCTTCTGCTGAGTGAAAAGGAGTCAGACAGTTTGAGTTAATTTAAGTGTTAATATTCTGAAGAAAATATTGAACTTTATCCAACTAAGCCTAGACAATGCCTCTAATGCCTCAAATCATCATAGCGCACTCAAACTCATTAAAAAACAGAAACAATAACCATTTTTGGCCTACGTTAACTTCCAAAAACATTGAGAATGCAATATGCAAGGGGTCATAATTTCGAAAATCTAATGTTGTGGGTAGGGGTTCTATTACAAAAAATGCTTCCCTCAAGGTGATCTACTCAAAAAAATGTCCACTATTCTTCCCCTCCCAATTGGACTTGATCCGGGTGTCAAGCACTCCCCTCGCCGAGCCGATTGCTTCTGTGCATTTCTGGTGCAGACGAGGCAGAATAAGCATTGACGAGTCACCAGTGAATAATAATGAAGTTACCAAGACGGAAAGTGTAAAATGTAATTTAGAAATATTTTCTCTTGATTTTTGAACAACGGAAAAACTGAACAAAACCCAGAAAAACTATTTTGAAAGAAACAAATCTGGCACACGTGTGGATTCTTGCTTAAAGGACAGCAAAATAATAAATCTTAATGTGTGAACCTTGTTCTTTAATTTTAATAAATTGGCGGTTTTGGGACAAACCGGAACCGGAACCAGTGTTAAGTGTAAGTGTATGTGTGTATCTTAGTAACAAAATCGAAGTTGTTAGCCCTAAAAAGGGCTGTTGGGATAATCGGCGAACAAATCTGGTCGCAGTTGGGTAGAGTCAGAATAATTCCCCTACCTAGCCGCTGACTAGTGCCCACAAAGAACGTAAAAGGTTATAGATACGCGGCGGCTCCTCATCTAAGGGGAAGTCCACAACCGCATGGCAACAGGTCACATACCGCTTGCAGACCACTGCATACCGATGCCCCTTTTTGATAATGATACCCCACGTGTAAAAAAGGGCACCGCTAACCAATCCAGAGGTTTTTAGAGGATATTGAGAGTCTTAGGTGATTTTGGAATACACCTGCTTGTATCGCCGCTCCACCTCCACCAATCTAGACACCACCGAGACGGTCGTCCGACGAACATCCAGTTTTACCTTTGGATATTTACTGCAGTGGCTTGGATGCTCCACCACGCCAGATACTGCAGCCAAAAATTGCTGCGATGCCTTACTATAGGCATAATCAGTATCTATGGGCATGATGAAACGCCAAGCATGCTTTTTCCGATGGTGGCGCAAGAAGTCGTTGTGGAGTTATGATCATCGAAAGTGGAGAGGTGAGTCCAGGCTGGTACCACCGCTCCCGTCAACACCGCCATTGTCCCATCCTACACCATGCTCATTTGTGACTCGGATAGACTTTTCAAAGCCCAATTCTTCCAATGCAGAAGTTGCTGCAGACTCATTTTGTAAAAAAAACTAGTAAAAAACTGTTTAGGAAATGAAAGCACTCATAACCTGTCCTGGCTTTAGCTATGTGACGCAGAGTCTTCTCGATCATTGGTCACTTTTAGCAACAGAAAATTATTAGGTGTTTTAACCAAAATAAGTAAAAATTTTAGGCTTAGAGTACAGCCTCATACTTTTGTCTCATCGCCCTAATTACACATATCGTCACTCATCTACTGAGAACCACCACAGTCTCATACACTGCAGGCATAATTTAAATTTAAAATGACGAGCATATATGGCTCGACATTTCGTACTGACTTAGTGCGCACGTGCTTGGGCACGTGCCGTAGAATGTCAATTAGGACGAATCAAAACGAAACACGGTCGTGTCTCATAAGTCAGTCTAAAATGAGCTGATACTGCTCTCACTTCACGATTTCTGCAACCTTCAGAGCGGTTGTGTCTTATCAGTCGTAGTCAAGATGAGTTCACATGGCACTGCAAACGTGCCCAACAATGCCGAGTCTGATTCCACAGCTACAACCGTGAGTAGTATATAGGCCGCATCTGACACCAGATTGGGTGGGGAGGAGCCGAGGAGCCTATCTTTAACGTGTAAA